>JAQFYM010003087.1:0-20044 GCA_034694785.1 Agrenia bidenticulata | reverse complement strand
GAAATACACCGAAATCAATGGTTTTTAATATATCTATTGTACACAAGGATCATGCAAAAGTATCCCGCAACATCTCCGGCCTTATAAATAGTGCATCCGTGTTTTTTTTTTTTTGTTTCATAGATTTGTCTAAGCATTTTTGCTATATTATAAAAAGCTATCATAGGTTAAAAACAAAAAACAAAAAAACAGAAAATGTCATACTAAAAAAAAATCTAAACGCAAATTGTTTTTTGCGTCGTAGAAGTATTATATTGTGGCAACTTTTTTTTAACCAATTGCTTCTTTCTTAGCAGATGTAACTTTTAATCGATACAAACTTTACAGAAAATAAATTTGGATTAAGAACATAAAAATTGTTTAGATGAACTGTATTGCCTTTATTAAGTATTCGCTAATTGCGTAAACTTCAAAAAAATGCAATACTTGTTATATGCTTACCTATAAGAGATGAATGAATATTTTTATACTTTTCTATTTTATACGCCAACAACAACAGTATCTTCAATTCTGGAAAGTTCAACAAAACACCTTACAACAAAAATTTACTTTTACGTATTTTAAATGCTTGGCCAGTCCCAAACACTAAATACATACTAAAAAACAGGTCAAAATGTTGTCAAAATCAAGAAAAATGTATTGGTTTTTTCATCCGTATCTAAACAAGATGGTCTTTTGTTAAATAACGGAATGTAAAAAAAGATGACATAATATTTTAACTAATGAACTGCGGAAATTCTTTTAAAAGTAATACACATTTACTCATGGGGGTCAGGAAGAATTTTTTCAAGGGAGGAGGCAAAAATTTAAAATATCCTTTTAAAAACAAAAAAAAACTCCTTTTCTGCTTTTGAATATGTTTTAAGGTTGTTTTTGAAAATATTTAAGGATGCGAAAATACATCTAAATTTAATCAGGCGCAAAAAAATCTAAAAATTAAAGCAGGGGGCAACAAAATCAATTTTTTGGCACGTTAGATGCACCAATAAATTTGCCTTGTTTTTTTTTGTGTTTTTACACTTTATAAATTTCAAAAAAGTTGTTTAAAATTTAAGCTGCCTAATTTGACTTTTCTTAGCTAAGTGACATCTAAACTATATGTATTAAATATATAGTATTACCGTTTGTTATAGTACAGTAGAAAGGTTACTATTATACAAAACTATGTCAAAAAAAATGTTTAGTAAAGAAAAAACGAATTAGAGCGTTACGTCCACAGTTTTTCTAAAAGACTATTTTTTATGTACTGTTGTATTATATAAACCTTATACTTTGTTCTAAAACGTTTATACGTAACTTGTGGATATTTTTACGTCTGTGCCTTGCTTTTTGTACATTTTCACTACATATCTTTTGTCTAGGTCAATATTGAACGCGTCAATCCTTACATATGAACTGACATAATTTATTATCTCAAATAGAGCAGTTGTATTCTTGTTAAGCGTAAATGTTCGTAAGCCAGTACTTTAAAAAGCTTTATCATTGACTTATCAAAATACAATATTTAAAAAAAACATACAATTTTATATCATAAATATTATTCTAATGAAAAAAAACAGTTGAACGTGTTGGTTTTTGTAAATGCCAAGAGAACTTTTTTCTCCGTTTTCCATAAATAATGGTTAATGACAGAAGGGGGCTCACATTGTACCTTAACAAATATATAGTTAAGAAATCGAAAAATTTGCAAATTAAAAAAATGAAGCCATAATGTATTATAGCGTAAGATAAAAATATTATTTTATATTATAATTTTTTTGTAAAATTTGATAAATGGGGGCCCCTTTTTTAAGCGACGCCCGGCGGAAAAATCCCCTCTTCCCCCCTTTCCAAAGTCCCTGGCAGCAGTACTCGGGCATGCTTATTTGACGTTCATATTGCCATGAAAAGTAGCACAGTAATAAGGATTGCAAGTTTTGTTGCTCTGTGCGACAAATAAATATAAAAAATATTTTTTTCCTGCATTTTTATATAAAAATATTGTTTTCGAACAAGTCTTTAGTCATATATAATTTCTATTGTTAATGCATTAAACGTTTTTACTATGCACTTTGTATGCTTTAAATAATTGAACGACCAATTAAAAAAATTTACGAGATCGCAATCTACTTCTTTAGTTTAGTCATTAAACGATCAGTCTTTTTAGTAGCGAGTCTTTCAAAATGGCTATTGCAATGCGTTGAAAATGCTCGTTAAACATGTAAAACATGCTTTCTGTACACGCATAAAACAGATTCGCTAAAGAAAAGGTAATATATGAGTGTGTAAATACATATTATTAAACATAAAACACTGTATTTATTCTCGCCATATAAATGGTCAATTGTTTATTTATAGTTATACGTATCAAACTATGATTATAATAACAAAAAAAAAGCAAAAACAAGAAAAATGCTTTTGCGAGTTTGTTATTATGTTTTTTTCTTTTGTTTCATTATCCATTTATTTGTTAAAAAACTGATAGGGCATATTTTGTTTTTTTAGTTTTTAGACTACATATTTTCAATAACGCTTAGTTTGTTCACACATTTTGGATTTTTGCAGTTTTCGTAAATTTATTCGGGTTACAATATAAATTTTAGCAGTTGAAAATTGAAATACATGCGTATTTTGACAACAAATTATTTGTAATTCTAGAACCCAAAATCCAAGGGTTCGAATAGGGTAGGGAAACTAAAGGAAAAGAGAAAATGGCAACTCCCCTATAATGGCCATTATGAAAAAAACGGGAAATATAGAAAAACATTTTTTATTTTTTTTATAAATATTTATTAAATTTTTTGACAAAATAAAAAATTTTTGAAGCTATAAAAAAATGCATTTTGTGTATATTTTGTATTTTTTAACCTACCGAGTATATTTAACATAAAATGATTATGGTAATTAATATTGCATTGATATTTTTGGGCGAAAAGAAAATTCGGAATTCTCAATATCAAAATTCGAGTATTTAGAATTTTTACTATTCTAAATTCTTACTATTGAAATATCGTAAACCCAAAATTTTCTGTATTCATAATATCAGGTATTTATATATCTGATTATTCAGAATACTAAGTATACGAATTCAGAGAGTTCATACTATGGAGTCTTTTTACTTGCGATTATTTGGACTTATCTCTATGTTAATTGCAAATATTTTTTGCTTCTTAATAATCGGAATTATTACTATTTGTAATTCTCGTTTATTTTGAATTATAAATATTTAGAACGCTTTTTTTGAGAAATACCTTTAATTTTTGTTTATTTTATACGTAGCAATTTCAAAAGTAGCTTTAAAATACTATAATTCTAAGTGCACGGTAATTGTTAGAAGCAAAAAATAGAATAATAAGAATTGCGAATGTAGGAAATTTGTTATATTATAAATCCAAATAGTAACATGTCAACATGTGGTAATCCAAATACCGACATTCGAAATGAAAAGAATACATATTTTCGTATATGAAATAGTAAAAATGACATATACTCAGATTTATATAACGCAGCAACAAAAAGAACAAATGTAATGGAGCAAATAAATTGCAATATGAAACTAACTAATGGGTTAAATGTAAATAATATACTTATTTTATTAAAGCAAATCTATAATTACTACACAAAAATAGGGGGCCCATTAGACAAAAAAATCCCAGTCATAATGGGGTGTTTTAGGGGTATTTAAAAAAACGGGCCTACAGATTTCAAAAACCCTGCCAAAATCCGTTGCCTTTTGCTATAATTGTGCGCTTATTTTAACCGGTATTGTGCAAATCGCGAAATAGCGATTTCTTCTTTGCGCGAACTAACAAAGTAAGAAGGAGATGCTTTTCCTTTTTTACACTACTAAAAATTTTTTGCATGTGTAGCAAAACAAAAAAAAATGTTCTTCTATAATTTTAGCGCGCGATACAGCTGTGCGCGAATATGTAAGTCAACAACACCAACTTTGTTAAATTTTTAATTTTTAGGATTTTTCTTTAAATCGCGCGCCCGAAATATCTGCCAAAAACGTACACAGAAATTAGATTCTTGTTGATAACCTCTTTTTAGTCCTGTGATGCGTCATTTTCTTTATTAATTTACACAAATACTTTCTTTATTTGTTTGTAAACGCGTTTGTTTTTTTTGTTTTTTTGTATGAAAAATCTTTTATTTATACGTTCAAAATTCGTATAAGTCTTTATTTTTATTTATTTACTATTACAAAAGTAAAAAAAAAACCTACGTTTTTTTTGTCATGTAAAATTATCTACATTTGTCGTGTGCCTTTTAACACATGAGTATTTGAATTCTAGTGTACTGTATAAAAAATCTAAAAATGATTTTTACCCAAGCAAAAAAAATTTCGTTTACTTTTTCGCCATTTTTTTCGTTGCTTTTTTCGTTTTTTATTTGTTTTTGTTTCTATTTTGTTTTTTTTTTTGGTTTCGGTTCTAATATAGTTTGTCGTTTTTTACATTTATTTATTCGTTTTTCTGCAAAAAAGATTTTTTTCTTTTTCATTAGTCTTTTTTGGTATTATAATTCTTTTTTTTATTTTATTAAACTCAAGTAGTATTTTTAGGGGCCATTCAGAAAATTTTCCATTGGAATTTTTCAGGCTAAATTGAAGGGTAAAAAATTCTATTGGAAAAAAAATTTCATTGTAATTTTTTTTAGGGTCAAATATTGATTTTTCTATGGAAAAATTTTTTTCCGTTGGAGTAAAATATGTCCAAGGTACGCTACTTTGGACATTTTTTTTTTCATTGGAAAAAATAATGAAAAATTCCATTGACAAATTTTCCGCTGGAAAATTTTCCGAATGGCCCCAAAGTATACTTACTCCCCCCTGCGATGAGATTTTCAGAAATAGAAGACAGCAGTCCAAAAATAATTTAGATTATAGCGGGGTTTTATAAGTAAAAATGAACAAAATGATGACAGTACTCCAGAATAACAAACATCAACTTTACAGCCGATTAAAAGCAATGTGTTTAAGAGAACTACCAATCCAATAGAAAATATTTATAAACCATGGGCCGATTTAAAGCTTTTATTAAGTCAAGAATTTGCAAGTGTGTACTCATTGGGTTGTTTTTATGTTTTACTGGAGGTTTAATTACACTTTTTAGTTTTTATAATTTCATTTGTGATTATACCAGCGCATTATGGAAAGGATTTATGCTGTCTCAATCTGGATGCGCAAATGATTATCATAGACACTTAATTTCTCGTTCTTTTAAGCAGAATGCCTTGCGTCAATACCACTTTGTCAGTAACATGTTTATCGATTTATGCAATTTTAGATCTGCTTAACATAGCATATGTGGCATTGTATATTATTTCATAAGAGAAAAAAATAAAATGCGAATGAGTAAGAAGTAATTTGCAAAAAAAAACAACAACAAACATGAACGTATTTTTGTTATTACGATTTTTTAACATAAAATTAGTTATAGGTTGACTTTACAATGGAATAAATTGCCTCTATCACAAAAAAAAATGAATATTTAGGCGTGTATCCTTTTTTATAGTAAAATAGAAAATTCTGGTAAAAAATATAACGCTTTCCTATAGTAAAAAAATCTAACTCTTTAGAGTGCCCCAGGAGCTAAAAAATACTCCGCGCATTAGAGCCATATAATAACTGGCCAATATTGAGGGTGGGATAACTAATACCTATATTTTGCATGTATGAAAGTTCTATAGAAAGTTCCAAGATGACAATATTGCAGTGTTCAACAACAATTTAACTTTAATTGTATTGTAGATCGTTAAAAAGTAATGTATTTACATAAATTTTATCATATACTACTAAAAAATGCACAAGTATTGCGATGATTGCAAGGCGCTAAAGTTTTAAACAATAATTTTTGACAATTATAACAAAATATATTGTTAATATTGTAACTTCCAGAGTTGTCACAGCGAGCGACAAAAACGCACTCACCGCACCAACAGCAGTGCGGTGCGGTGCAGGTGCGCAAAAAAAAACACTGTGCGGGTGCGCAACGCACTATTATTTTTGTTGAAACGCAACTTAGAAAACTTAGCAAATAATTAGTTATTTTTACAATCAAACAGAAATTATCCATAGTAGGTAAACAAACTATGCGAGAGTTAACACGCAGTTTTTACAAAGCTTGCATTTGTTCTTAAAACAATTACACTCGGTCGCAGTATAATATATCTTTTGATAGACTATATTATTACTAAAGTAAGAAACGGCAAAAAAAAGATAAATGTTTGTAAGTAAAAAATGTACGCATGCATACAATTGTAAATCACAGCCTGTAAAGAAAGTTATGTAATATAAGATTATGTATGTTTCAAAAAAAACATAAGAAGTTGCGTAAATATTATAAATACTAAATTAAAAGATTAATAAAAAATTGTAGTACTTACAAGCCCTTCTTATTTCAATCACATATAAAGACGTTTTTAAATATTATCTAGCCAAAAACTTTTAATGCTGATGCGATAGCAACGCAAATTTGAAAAAATCAGTATAAAGATTATAAAAAATTAAAAAGTCAAAAAAGATGATTGCGCACTAACATGAATTACAAAATTTTTTTGATACTTATCATACATTTTACATATTAAGCCTTTTAAGTGATACAAAACAGTTTGGTTAGAATCTGTAACCGTAGCTACGCATTCATAGTAAAATTACATGAAATCTATTGTAAAAACATTGTAAAACTGTTTCGCTAAATATACTCTGCTTTTTTTGCGTTTTTAAGGCACAAAATAGTTGTAAAATATATACAAAAACCGTTTTTTTATAAACCTAAAATAAAAAAGCTTTAAGAAGTACAAATTTTTTTGCGAAGATGACATACAGTGCGAAAAAATGCAGTAACGCATTTAAGACTGCAATCCTTTTATTTCTTTTTATATTTATGGCATAAAAGTAACACAAACATAAATTTTTAACTAAAAAAAAAACAAGACGTTTATTTGAAAACATAATTATACACGAGACAAAAAGCCCAAAAAATACGACCTGGCCTAAAAAACCAAAAAATATATATATTACAAAACTAATGTAAAAACATGCAATTTTATGCAAGTAGAGTAATGTGCAGTTTTTTAGTTGCAAAACTTATAAGATGTATATAAAAATTGCTGCTTTTGCGCTTACAAAGTGTAAAATCAACTGAAGGCCGGGTACACATTTTTATTTTGTTAAGTTGTATTTGTATACATCTTCAATATCTGTATGGCAAACTTACTTTTTTAAATTTTTACAAGTAGTAATTAGTGTGTTTAAACTCCAAAAACACATAATTTATTGAAAGTTATTATATTGCGAGACTCTGATTTTTTGCATCAATTTCTTTTTTGTCGTTAATATATAGAAACAAGAGTCGGTGCGTGGTTGCGTTCGTCGCGGTGCGGGCGGGTGCGCATAAAAGACATGTGGTGCGGGTGCGGTTTGGTGCGGTGAGTTGCGATGACGACTCTGAGTAATGTCCCTTGATTACTGTTTATACACATTTTTAGATAGATTTTAATATTTTAACTGCACAGAAGACACGTTGTGTTTTCAGATTAGAAGAGTTCTGAAACAAATTTCGTAGCGTCTTTTTACAATAGAAAATCAATTTGAATACCTCGATATATCTCGAGAATCTTCAAAAAAATAAAAAATAATAAAACAAATATACTTTGAAAAATAGTAAGATATAAATCTAGAAGTTTTTTTATTCGTTAATATCAAACTGTGCATTATAATCTGTACGTAAAAATTTCTTTTTTCTTTTTAATTAAAAAACCATAGATTTTTTTTTATATAAAACATGCAACTGAAAAATCAATTTTATTCTACTCTATAAAATTTCATTATTAGAAAAGAACTGAAAGTATAAACATTAGTATTATGTGTGTAAATTAATATAAATATATGATATAATATAAATATAAAGATACATTTTTCAAAGCGATTTTTTATACATTTAAAATATAAAACAAATGCATTTTGTAAAAAATGACAATCAACATTTTTTATATTTTTGTTGTATGCGGTGGCAAAATAGGTATTATTTTATTTCAATAACTACAAAAAACGTGTTTAACCAAAAATTTTTTCATAGAAAAAAATTCAAAAACAAGCATTTACTAAAAAAACAACGAATCAACCATTAGTTTCTATAAAAAACATCAGATTAAATAAAAGTGCTCTTAAAAAAACAATAAGGATTGGAAATGGTAGTATATTTTTATTGGCTATTTTCTGTTAATATATTACAAACATTAATGCTTTATAATAAACTTTTATATATTTATTATTAAAAAACATATAATTGTAAAATTTATTTAATGGAATTGTACCATTAAAATCTTAAATGAACGTTTTATTATAGAACTATTTTCGATTGACAAATCTTTACGATCTTTTTGTCTCGAGTCTCGATATTCAGTTATATTTTTTATTTTTTGTCTCAAGTCAGGAAAATCAGAAAACATAGTACTAATGGAACGCTATAGACTGTAGATTGGCAACAGTATACAAAGTTTTTTGCCATTATTTTTCTTATGTGGTGTAGCCTGAAAAAACAGCCCGTTCAAAACATTTTGATCACAATGTGCTCGGTCTGTTCGCCGGTTCAGATTTTTCCTAGGCCAACACGGTGACTTATAGCATTTCTTAAAAGTATAATAAAACCCAATAGATTACATCCAAATTTCTTAAACAAGAAATTTATTTTTTCAATAATTTATATAGTGTTTAGCGCAAAAATATACATATTTTGCATGTTTGTCTTGAATAAAGGCAAGTATTAACTAGGGTTGCCAGAATTTATATTTTTCCGTCATTTCCATTTTTTTTGCATATTTTGTTTGTGTTTCTTTGATGGTATATTTGGTATAATTCAAGATCATTATTGCATATGTAGGATTGTATTTATTTTGCATAACAGATAAAATTTCTTTTTTTTATGAATACTAAAAAAATCAAGAAAAGGTCATTATAAGTTAAACGAAAGCTTTTATGAAGCTTATAAAAACAAAAAAAGACATAAATACTTTCTTTAGACATTTACAGTTTTTGTGTATATATTTTTTTTTCTGCTCACCGAAGCAGCTTTCGGCAAATGTGGAAATGGGCAAAAATAAGAAAAAACATAAATTCTGGAATAACTTAAAAATTCCAGATTATCCTTGCAAAATTTTTTTATAACACATAAGATCGAGCGCTTGAAAAACTAAAGCATTCTACGAAATTTGATTTTTGTTTTTGGATGTTCTATCTCTAACAAATAAGCGCGTTTTTTGTAAGTTTTTTTTGGTCCATTCATAAGAAATCCGCATTATACTGCTAAATCCATTTAAAATAATTACCATGCGATTTTTTTCTACACATGTTGACTGTTTAATCTAAAATGTAAAGTCCAACTCATTTTGTAATTAAAATATGTTTCGGGATTCTCTTTATATTCTATATTTGTAAAAACTACTATTTTATTAACTGTTTTTTTTATTTTATACTTTAGTAAACACAACCTTTAATTTTTGTACTATAAATATGCAGTATAAAAAAATGTTTTTTTGTTTATAAATATATTTTAATATCTTGTCATATTGTAAGTTGCTGTAAAGACTCAAAACGACCAAAGAAATGCCAAATTTAGATCGAGGTCTGCATTATCCTAAAATACCCGGCCCGGACCGCCCGCGGGCTGGGTTTGGGTAGGCGGTAAAAAATTTTTATACTTTGGGTATTTTTTTTTTGCTATTTACCTGCAAATATTTTTTTTTGAAATTATAAAAAAAAATATATTTTTACTTAAAAAAACGTGTTTAAAATTTTTATATTAAAAATATTAACAACCGTTAGAAAATAAAAAGTGTACCTTTAAAAAGTATAAAACAAAAATTTCTGTATGTAATTTATAAATTAAATGCAGCTTGTAAATATGTTTTCTGTTAAATACAAAAACATAGTGTAGGTAAATAAAAAAAAAAGACATCAAAAGACTGTTTTCGCATCCAAAAAAATTTTTTGTCTATTTTAAAGAATACGAAATCTGAAAAGCCAAATATATTGATATTTTACAATTACACTTCTAAATTATGCAGCAACCATTCTTTTCGTTCATGGTGCGAAAGACGAGAGCTTATATGTAAATACTGCAAGTATGTTAGGTAAATTGAGAGTTTATATTATATTTGCAACGTCAAGTCAATATTGATTGCCAGTGTATTATAGATAAAAATTTTACGATTTAACACATATTTACTTGTCATATCTGCGATTTGTCATATTTAAGCGGCTGCTCATGTATATTTTCATACTCCTTACTTTTATACAAGTCCTGATTTTGAATTTGCATTTTTGTAAATCCAAATAGTTTTAACTTAATAAAGTAAAACATATTTCATCTTATTTTAAGTTTCATCTTATTCCATGTTTTGTTTTTTTTTATTAGTTGCAAAAAATCTTTAATAACGCGTCTTTATTTTAATTAATATTTGTAATAAATATTTTATTGATAAAGTCTTTTATTGTAAAATCAAATTAGGAAAAAAACTTTTTATATACAAAACAAAACAAAAACCTTTTCTTTTTTTATAACAATGATAAAAAGTGTTTTGTGGTATACTATTTACAAGCTATATGCAGATTAAAAAATTATACCACATTCTAGTCGTGGGAAATGCAGTAAAAATAATATTTTACCAACACATATTATATTAAAAGAGAAAAAAATTATCCTTTTTGCTTGAAAAACATATTTTTTCTGTTGTTAAATGCATAAGTACTGACATACATCAATACGCGTTGCCTTTTTGTACGATAACCAAATTATTACATTTCATGTAATATAATTAAGGTTTTTTTTCGTGTTTGAGTGTATATTGTTATACTCTTAGTCTGTATATGTTCTTGGATTTTGTAAATATATTATGTTTTATGGGAAATGATTTATAGCTTGTTTCTTAAACTATAAAAATCTTCTTTGAAAAAATCCAGTTTCTTTTATAGTTTATTTTTACTTCAACAAATATATTTTGTACGAAAAAAGAAAAAAACCTGTATTTAAACTATTAGAATCATGTTTATTTGTTTTTTTTATCGTAAATCAATTTATAATTTAAAGGTTTTTTTGTTAAATTCGGCTAAAAAATAGAATACAATACATTAAAATGTTTTCGCCTGCGTGCGGGCCAAACCAGCAGTGGCGTAACCACGGAAGGAGGGCAAAGGGGCAAACCCCCCCCCACTAGAAAAACTTACGCTGATTTAAGAAGGGAAGTCCTTTTTTGGGGGCGTATACACCCCCGAATATCATACTTTTTAAAAATTGTGTATTTTTTTAATTTTCTTAGAATTTTTTTATAAAAAATAAAAAACAATTTTTTTTTGTTGTTTTAGCGCGTTTTTTTCTTTTGCCTTTCAAAAAACAATACTGGTTACGCCCCTGCAGGCCCGGATCGGGTAACTTTAATTTCCAAGATGGAAAAAACATGCCGGGTCGATCTAATACAGACCTCTAATTTAGATACAGAGCACAAAAAAATAATAAAATAAGGAGGCCACTTGCTAGATTTTTTGCATTATAATTACCTGTAATAGCATACTTTAAATATATTTTTTTTCAAGCTGCAAAATAAAAGTGTATACAAATTTCGACATTATTAAAACACAAAAAAAAAATCACTCTTTATGTATATTATATAAATTTTTTTATGTATAAATTACCCTTATATGCTTTCAAAACACAAATACACATACTATGCTTGTACTTTTTTTTTTTGCAAACAAAAATAGAATCGTATATTTTTTTTGTATTTTACAGCTAATTGTTGTACAAATTTAGTACTGTGACTGTTAACCCTAATCTTAACTCCTTTTGTTTCACTCAAATACAAAATTTTACTTTGAAAAACATCAAGATGCCTTAAAGATTTGTAAATACATACGCAATTTTTTGTAATTAATAAAGTAAAAAGTACTTAAAGTTTTTTTTTTTTTTTCAGAGTAACTGCTAAACAATTTTTTACCGATTTCAACTAAATTCTGTTTACATTTAGTTTGTCTGAATACTAAAACAATTAAACACTATTTTGTCTGTAACAATATTCTATAACTGGCATTTCTTGGGGTATTAAGTGTACAAAGAAAAGTGACAATAACCATTAGTTACTAGTTTATGAAAATTATTGTACAAACCAAAAATTATGTTTATGTAACTAAAGAACGGTGCACATCTATTTTATATATTACGTCTGGTTTAAAGAACACGAATTTTTCTTTTGTGGAATCCATAATCTAATTTTAGCCTATTTTTATTTAAGTAAAGCTATTGAAATTTACACCACTTTAGTATCTACATCGTATAGAAATCTGCCACTGTGTTCGCAATACGACCAGGTAGTGTATACGTATTCGCTTAAATACTTTTCGAGTACCTAACAGCAGATTTTTAGCCTAATAAACTAAGAAATGTTACCGCTGTGTTCCGGCTAGACATGTTTACATATGAGCTTATTTAATAATGTGAAAGTTGTTCCTGTATACAAAATTTGGCATGAAATTTGTTTATTGTATTTACAATATTAAAAAACCGCAAAAAGAATTTACAAAACGTAAGAATCATTCTTTCACTATAAATATATTATAGATCAGATGTACTATGTATGCTAGGTTTTTTAACATATAATTACAACGGCTACGATTAATAAATGGTAAAATCAATGTTTTGTGTACATAGAACGTTTTTTCAGTTTGTAACAGTGTATCTGCAATAGACTTACTTTATAGTGTAAAGTAAAGCTTCGTAAAAAATAAAAACTTTAAAAGCTTTATTTCTATTAATTCTGCGTAATTTTTTTGAATAAATACATTGTAACGCTTTTTTCAGTTAGAAACAAGACAAAATCGTTTTAAAGTAGTGGTTTTACTTGTATATGTGTTCCTTGCATAAGAACAGCGCAAACCAAAGCATATGAGCTATAAAAAAAACGGAGATATGCCAATATTTTGGGTTTTATGCAGTAAATGCGAAAATAAAAAAAAATTTGCGTAATTTTTATAACAAAAAATCTTGATTTACGTAAATAATGTATATATTGACAAATTGATACGATAAATATTTATCAATAGTTGTCGAAACAATTACAAAAAAAACAATTAAAGCTGTATCAGTTGTTTAATCATATATATATAAAGTTATTTGAGACTTTATTTTAAACAAACAAGCCTAAAATTTTTTTAAACTGCCTGAAAACTGCAATCCGTCAAAGCACCACAATAGTTTTTTGTACTTGTGCCCCGCGGCACAAGTCCTATGTCTACAATCATACGCAGTTTTTTTACTTGTAAAGCTAATTTTATAGACTTTAAATTCAAGCGAAAGAAATCGAACGACCACTTATACTCTAAATACAACAGGTTCTCTACTAGATTATCGTGTGCATATATCACGATAATAAATTTGCGAATTGAAAAGTATACAATCGTGAAGATAATCGAAGTTTGTATCACAAATCATCGTACTAGAATGTTTAACTATTAAATCGAAGGTGTCTTATTTTTCGCTGTAAGTAGGGCTAAGAATTTTAAGAAAAGCTCTTAAAAAAATTGTTTTGTTTGTATTAAAATTACTCTGACAATAGTTTATTTAGTATTTTTTTGCATTTTGAAACTTTAAAAATCTTTTATCTTTAAGTATTTTTCTAATTAGCTTACACATTCGTAATAAACACAAAGCAAAAAAAGATTACTAAATTTTACATTGTAAAAGTTGTCAACTGTAAGAAAAGAAAGCATTTTTAGTAAAATAAACGTTCTTTTTGAACGAATTTGCATAACAGATTGTCAATTACCATACAAGATTGTAATTTTTTTGCGTTTTTTACAGTTGATTGAGTAGTTGGATGTTTGTTGCCGGATTTTAGTAGCATTTTATAACAGCTTGTTCATGCTTTTTGGCCGGTTGGCACAATAAAAATAAATCATTTAAATCATTCAAAACCTCTTCTTATAAATCTAGAAAAAAGCCTAGGTCTAGCTGTAAGATACCGAGTCTTATTTTTCCGATATTGTAGAAAATAAAAAAAAAAAAACTCAACAACTAAAATGCATGCAAAATGGCACAGAAGAAGAAGATGGAAACACCCATAAACACACTTATGTCTGTAAATGCTGCTAGAAAAAGCTTACTGCGTTTAAAAAGCGAGAAAACGTTGTTTTTTTAAGTGAGCAATTTACGAAACAAAAAAAAACAACCGATTTTTCGTTTAAGATACAAGGCTTCAAAGATTTGGTATGTGCATGCAAGGTAAAAGCTCGGGTAAAAAGGTGCGCTGCACGCCTGTTTTTACGCTACATTTCAAAAAGGCATTTTTACCGCGTAACATTAACGAACACGGTACATAAATTTAAGGTATAATTCCAAAATATTTACTGTGAGTAAAACAAAAAAAAAAACAGATTAACACTTTTTGGCAACACGCCAATAGCCACGTCTATCCCTTGAAATATTTAAACACAAACTTTGTCGGAATTCAGCTTATTTTTTTAAGGTATAAACAAACCACGCAACATATGAATTCACGAATACGTTTCAAGACAAGCTGTTAAATTATGCTTTTAATTTTTAATGGTAGAAAAAAATGTTTCAAGACAATGAAATCACTTGGAATAAACGCAAAATATACAAATAACTAAACAGAAATAGAATTGGAGTAAAAGAAAAAGAACAAGAATTTTTTTTTAAAATAAAAATCACAAGAAACCAAAGCTGTAAGATTTGAGTGTTGCATGTTGAATATACAAGGATCTCCTACACTGACTTAGCAATTCTTACTGGATCATTATTTGAAAGAGTGTGCTTAAAGCAGATTCCACAAGTTAAATTGGCGGTCAAATTTAATTAAGTGTTGCCGTAAATAACTTTGTAATAGTGAAAGACAAAAACCCGACTTACGTATATAAAAAAAATACTAAATATCTCGTTTTTATTCTTTTTCTGGCAGGATATGGACTACTAGTTGCGAACCAAACAAATTACACAAAAACTACACCAGAACGCATGATAATAAACCAACATGAAATACGCAAGCAAAAGTGGGTTTATAAACATGGCTCAAAATTTCAGCTTTTATTTTTAATAAAATTACTTACAAAAAGAAAGTGTAATAGATGTGCCGTAATAAACATAACCTGCTGGCTTTGATTAGTGTACCAGTAAACAGATGAGTTATTTTTAGGCGACCAAGCAGATATATTACCTATATAAAAAGCACAATAGTAATTCGTTAATTTTTTGATATAACCAAAGAATTTTTTTATCTGATCTAAAATTTCAATATATTTAATATATTCTTACAAAAAACACAGATTGTGGACGCTGATCAACAATTGTAAAGCAGAAAAACAATACAAAGAGGCATATAAAAACAATATTGCTATATTTAGTAACACGAACATGCTTGGCTTGTCCTTAAATTAAAACAATACTAGCGGAATCACTTTACAAAACAAATTGATTTTTAGGCCTAGGCAAACACATAAACTACCAGCGCATTAAGAATTGATACAGAGCAAATAATTTTTCATTTATGTGTACCTATTAGCCCGAGAATATACAAACCGGAAACAAACTAAAGATGGAAATTGAGGGTTAAAATTTGTAGCTAATAAAAAGAACTATATTTGGGGCAATCAATATCTGTTTAGGCTAAAAAAAAGGGTCAAATCGAAAATACGTTAACACATTTTTTTATTTGACTTTTATTTCATAAGAATAAAAAAAATTTCACTAGGAAGACATATTTCTTGGGCGTCATAAACTTGTTTAAAATATTTGTGAAATCTGTGTATAACTCGTCTACATGAAAAACCAAAAGATTAAAAATAAAGAAAGATATTACAGAGATCCCAAAACTCTTAGACATTTTAAAAAAACAAAAAGCTAGACATACAATGACCAATTTTACAGGACATAATACAAACTGATTAAATTTAAAAAAACATTGCTAAGTTATATATTATTTGCAGCATATAGCTTACACCAAGCGGGCGACATTATCATTTGTCAAAACATAAACGCCAAAAAGGTAAAAAGGTTTTTTTTGGTCATATTGATAGGCAAAAACTTACAGTAAAGTTTTGCAATACTATTTAAGCATATTATAGTAAAGTAGAATTTCGTCATTGCAGCCAAAAAACAACAAAAAGCACCACAAAGTGAAATAAAGCTTTTTTTGGGGAAATTCTACATTTTAAAGAACCCACTTAACAATTTTAAACTTTCCTAGATAATCTAAAACGCAAAATAGTAACAAAACGTTTTTACCGACTAACATGCGCATACTTACGGGCATCTATATTTTTTTTATGTCCAATCGCCGAACTAGTGTATGTATACCACAAATTTTTTACAATAATTATTTACGTGTGTTGGGAACAGTAACCAGTATATGTGCAGGATAACACGACAAAAAAATCGGCATATTTGTAAAATAAACACAACGAGATTAATATTTTGTTATAAAAGTAGTCCGCGAACGATACAGATAAATATAACTAATACCTGTAGTATAATATATAATTTAACGTTCAGTAAAACTAACAAAAATGATTTTAAAGTATATTTTGTTATTTACAAAGGCTGTCACACTACGTGTGACGTCTGTTAAATAAACAAAAGAAAAAGTGATGGATGTTGTGTGTAAACGAAGATTACGTAATCGGGATATATTGTAAACTATCATACAAACACAATAAGACTCCGGACCAATCAAACTAAAGTAAACCACATTTAGTTTTTTTTTGGTAGAAAAGAGTATGAGTAGAATGTTATAAAAAGGATGAACTTATATAAATGTGGTTTAAAAGACATTTTTGTTTTACGGTATTGTACCTTCCAGTCACAGCAAAAAAAAGCATTTGAAGTAGATGACTAGGGAAACCAACCTACTATCACCGCACGGGAAGTCCTATTTGCAAAGGAATATCGTAAAAAAAACAATTTGACCAACAAACATGTATTTTCACATTGAGTAAATGTAAAAATGTAAATCTAATATTGTCCTTACCAAACGTAAAATTTTGTATTATAAATGGTCGTATTTTGCATATTTTTATACAAAGAACAGTTTATTCGTTTCAGTATAAAGTGTGCTAATATAAAAATTTTGCTAGCTTATATTTTCTCGCAAAATGTGTGGTATGGCATTGGTCTTACTTGCACAGTTTGTAGCTTGCACATTGAACTCAAATGCTGGCACTACAAGTTGTAGCTAGTAAAACAAATTTGGGCCGAATGGAGGAGGTTTTTTTTGGATTTAGTATAAGTTTTGCGCACACTTTCTCCTTGCAAAAGCAAAAAAAAATTAAATTTTAGTTTTTATTATCTTGTTATGAATCTGTTTCAACGTTTTTTTATTAAAAAATATACACGTTTACAGTGATTTTTTTCTATGCACTGGTAAATAAATTATTTTTTAGAAAGCAGGGTTTTTGTAATTTATAAAAAAAAATCAGATCAATTCTTATAATAAGCTTTGCCTGAAAAATATTTTTAGTACGTACTTTACATACAGTAGGGGTTGAAAATAAGAAACATATGAATAAGCACTGCAAAAAAATAAATCGGTTAGCAATCAAATTTTATTTTAAAGTAGTTGGGATGAATAATCAGGGAAAGTCGTCCTTATCCCATATTAAAATACATATAAATTGTTGTATATATAAACTTATACTAATAGAATTTTACTATGATCAAGACAACGTGACGTAGTTGTATTGCAAACTACAAGTGCGTATATAAAAGGTTTTGTTGCGAGGTTAAAACATTTAGTCGCACATTGAAAATACAAATTTGCTTAAAAAATTCTCTGTTTTTCCTTTTTTAAACGATTCCTTTTTTTCATGAAACGGTATGTTTGGTGATCCACATAATTTTACAATTGTATCTAAAAAACAAAATCGAAGTTTTATGGCTGAATAGTATATACAATACAATAAAAAACCTAGGATTTTTGTCTGCATATGGAAATTATCAGTAAAATAATATATTAGCTACAAAAAACAAATGGAATTAATAACGTTTTAATTATAGAAAACCAGAATGCAGTGCTCTAAATACATGCTTTTTAAACTTTTTTTTACAGTTGGATTTATAAAATGTTAGTCTTATCATAAAGAGTCAGTTTCAAAACTGTCAAAAAAGCTTTTATTTATATGTCAGGCACGTCTATTTTTTTTTTACATGCGAGTTTTGTCTGCTTGACGAAAAAATAATATTTATGGTTCTTTTGCAAATTTAATGTTTGTGTTTTTCAATGATTGGCTGCTTTTAAAATTAAGCCGTTTTTTTATTATAAAAAGTTATTCTGTATATTTTGGATTTTCAATACTTAGTATAGTTGTTTTAAAATAGTTATAATTCTTTACACATCGATGATTTCTAATACGAATAGATATTTTTATTCTGTTCCTTACTTTTGATACTAAAAGGAATACCAATAAAAAAATGTTTATGTGTGAATATTGCACAACCATTGTATACAAATATACAGTTAGAATTTATACATGATTATTTTGAAAATTTTTTTATACGAGTATTCTGCATTTTTTAGTAAAGGTCTATTAATTATAAAAAATATTTATCAAATCATAAAAAGGGAACAGATATAACAATGCTATCTTAAAATTTGGTATAAATCAATAGCCATACATGCTGGCGTATATGTCATTGTTTTTGCAACGCAGTGCAAAGCAACCAGTAAATGGTATATTTTTTCATCAGTGGGATATAATATTTTTATCCTAAAGCATAACTGTTTTACGAAATCCAAAAAAAGTCATACATTTAAAAATTACGTTTGGTTAAACGCCTAATTTTTATCCAGTTACACTAACAAATAAGAATATGGTGACACAAAAATTTTTACACCAAATTTGTCGTGGTATAAATTTTTGATAAGATATCTGCAGTTTTTGAAGATTGTAAGCCCTAAAAGATAATCTTACAAATAAAGACCGTCATAATGCATAAAGTTCAACTATTCAATAAGTCTTGTATTTTTGGCGGAAATAATATAAAAACATATCTGGGTCTAATTTCTAATAAATTTGGACGCGTTTTTATACACAAACAAAAGACAATGCAAAAAATATGTGAGCAAGAGATCATGACAGTACTATGATCTACTCTTAAAACAATAATAACGGATATTTCCGCCATGACGAAAAAATACTAAAAAATGACAAAAAAAACTTTCGATTTACGAAAAAAAAAAAGTCAAAATTATAAAATTTGCAAAAATTTTAATAATTTTAAGAACTGATAGGAAATCATCAATATAACCTTTTGCGCTGATAAAATAATATGTAAAGTAATTCTTTGCTGTTATTACATTCTGGTAGTTTATTCAACCATGATTTATGTTATTTTACACATTTTTTATGACGGAAATATTTGCATAACTCTGCTATAGGACCGCGGTTTTTTTATTGATTTAGGAGTTGAGAATACAAAGGAAGAAAAATTGTTTTCGTTACAAGTTTCGTAAATAAATCTGAAATAAAATCACCTAAAAGCCTAAAAAAATACACAATTATTTTTTTCATTTTTTTACATCGCAATCTTTTTTCATTTTAGTATATTATTTTTATCATTACTTTATAAACGTTGTTTTCCATTATAACGAAGCCTAATGCGCCTTTTTTTATGCGCAACAAAATCCATTTAGAAAACAATAAACTAAATTTCGTTATTTGCAATTTAAGCTATAAGATGGTAAGGATCTATATGCTTGATAAACTTGTCTATGCATAATTGTAAAACAGTATATAAAATCTACAAATGGTAAACAACACATGAATGTAAAGATAAAGACTATGTATTTCTTTAATGATTTTAAAACACAACTGCCAAAAATATCGCAAAAAATTGCAGTAAATTTTTTGTCACTTTTTAAAAATGCGTACGAACATTGCTGCAAGTTTTTTTCATAACTTTGAAATTCAAAATAAATTTTTTTCTAGGCCTTCAACAATAAATAATTCCAGACTACCAAAATAAAATGGCATATTAACTATCTGAACGTGATTATTAGT
>JAQFYM010003086.1:0-20059 GCA_034694785.1 Agrenia bidenticulata | reverse complement strand
TCATAATTTGCATTCAAACTCTCATAAAGTCTACCACAGACCTTACTAATTAGCTAAAGTCGGTCTATTCCCTACAATACCCGGAATGGGAAAGGTCCCCATCTCTTCCACATTCATTTCCCCTTCTAGGAAATTAGTCGGGGAAGATGAAACTCGGGCAGAGAGTTTCATTAAATGTAACATCCGTCCACACTCTGCCATGCTCTGCCCTGTGACTTTCCCCCACACTCTCACAAGTTCCCACGGGCACCTCAGCATCAATTACCCAGGTCCATTGTCTACATGTGCTCATGAAGTGAGAGTCAAGGAGGAGGATTGTGACTTGTCTGGAGGACTGTCTCTTTTCTCCCTTTGATGTTGGACATTGGTAGAACAGGTTTCCTTTAATCATCTCCGACATTCTACTCACTCATCCGCAACAATGAATCCAAGCAAAGGAACATGAGATTGGATTCATGGGACAACCCACACCTTTAGATTCTCTACACTTCCAACCTGAACCATCCCAGACACTTTCATTCTCACACATTCAATGTCATCTCTAAATATGTTTTTTACTAACAAATTACATTCAATTCTTTTCCCAATCATCAAGGAAGAGAAAAGAAGTTGAAATCATCAGAAATATGAACAAAGGGACAAGGTCACTTTCTTTACACTCCCCACAAACTTTTGATTAGAAAAAAAGTTTGGAAAAATATTCAACACATGAAAAGCTTCCTTTTCACCTTTCCCCAATTTAATAAGACTCGAATGCAGGGAGGATAAAAGAAGTGTCGCTTAAATTACCTGGATTTATTTCACAACCTCGTGAACAATCCCGTTTCACAAAATCATTGGGGGGGGGGGGGCAAAACTTTCTGCGGACACACACTGCTCCCTCAATATCCACAAAAGGGTGGCCAGGTGTAAGCTAAAGTGAGATGAACATTCTACAAGTTTCCCCAACCGTCTCCAATGGCCAGAATACATGCAAACAAAATCCCATACACCCTTGGGACTTAATCATTTTGAACAAAAAACCCCACCCACTTGACAACAGTTTCAAATCTATTGACCAATTCAAAGATTTATTAAGTCCCGAAATTTGTTTGCTTTCATGTGCGTGACTGAAGGGAGTAGATTTGTGACTTGTAGGGAAATTGTCTAATTACAGATGTCGGAGCTAATCAGCTTCCATAAAACTATAATCTCCAATATAATTAGCTTCAAATCCGTGTCTGTCTCTTTCAGTACTGGAGGGTTTTTAAAGCTCCATAGCTCAGTATGTTCATTTAGCCAAGGAGGAGAGGGACTTTCGATTCTATCCTCCTCTTCAAACTATCGACACTTGACAACCAAAAATGCCACGTCCATCAATGACTTCCCTGGTCTAGGACGGGTGTTGACTACTATGAAATCTATACATGAGAACAAATGTCCCTTTGTTCTACTTGCGGTTGCAACGTTGGAAGTGGACTTGGAGTTTGGCCCTTTTGGGGCCTTAAGAGGGAATGATATTAGCTAGTGACTATCCATCTCTACTTTGTCTACCACTGAGCTTTGAAATCTTCAATTCCTGCACTTGAATAATCTGAAATTACAAAATCTCATTGACTTAAATCCAACATGTTTTCCCGAGAAAGAAAGTCGTTTGATAAAATATAAATTCACTTTCCTTCCCAGAATCCATTTCAAATCTATTCCCCACTTTGACTTTGGGAATGACTTTGTTTCCGTGAAACCAAAGCTACTTTTTCTCAAAGTGTTGTCAAATGTTTACGAGCCACCGAGGGCTGTGAACTAGGAGATTTGTCCCCGCTTCTATCGCCCACTACTATTTCTCATATGCATTCATATCCCTTACCAAGCCCAGTCTAAAAACTCGTCCCACAAACCTCCAATTCGCCTTTCCTTTCCTAACCCCCCTCCCCCCCACGGGCAATGTAATTGGAGAGTAAGGAAAGTGGAGAGAGGATTATGAGGAAAAGTGACTCCACAATCTCCACACACATCCAAACACTTTTCAAAATCCATCAAATAATTTAGAACAAGTTATATTTGTGACTCTGTGACCTGCGACCTCACGCACTCCCCTCTTCCAAACTCTGAATGAGCAAAACTTGGCTGATTATCCTCATAGCCTACTTTTGCTAATCCTTGGCCATTAGTGCCATTACCATCCATCCTCTACCTCTAAACGACAGACAGCTAGAGACAATAACAAAAGCCTTTCTACTTTGCACAACTTTGAATATACTATTTGGTCAATAGGTCCACTAGGCCCGTAGGATATGATTTTAAGACCGCTCCACCGACCAACTCCCAGCAGCAGCCACTCTCAAATCTCAATCCGCATCTTTCCTCATGACCAGGACGGAAATGTGAATCCGAACCTCTCCTCATTTCATCACAAAGACCAAATGTCAATGCTGACCTTGTGTGAATACTGAGAGGGAGTATCTACCTATCCCACCCAGGGTTGGCCACTTTTCATCTTTCACACATATTTATCACATAATTTTACTCATTTTTCATTATTCACTTTTGGTACACAAGAACTGCGTGAAATTTCAAAAAACAATGGAGAATAAAGGTTATTGGTAATTTTCCCCACTTTTTGAGGGCTTTGGTCTTTGAGAATTTAAAATTGTTCACTTTAAATAGAAATGAGTAATGGTGATGGGAGTCTTTGTTGCTCCCTCAAAGATGTAATTTGGTTTGGTAGTTTGATAATCTTTACTGGTGGATTTGAAATCCGTTTGGTCTTTGGTGTCGTAAATGATGTGGAAGTGTGTAAAATGGAGAATGGGATTGTATTGAGGAGAAATGAGGAGAGTGAAATTGATGGGACTAATAATGCAAGGGAAGTCAAATCATTGTCCTCTATCCAAGTTTAATCATTTGAAAGAGACTAACGGAGCCAATAACTGGGTCTATACATAAAGGAAGGAGAGCCCTGACATTGAATTCAACTTTTAAATAACCTCTCTCTCCAGTTTCATTGATCTGTGCGGGGGGTTGAGAGTTATTGTAGTTGGGCCCCGGTTGGAGGGACGTGGTAGTGAGATCAAATATCACAACATACCAATGATAAACAATATCCCATGTCATTAAGGGCTCAGACGTACCAAGTCACGATCGCATCTCCAACTCCCCCAGCTTCCCTACCCAAATATCCCAAAATCACGTCAACTCACGCCAAAGCACATCTTTAGAACAAAGTATCAAAGTCTGAAAGGAGCTGGTGCGGATTGGATTCTCCAGCTTATTCTCAGTATTGTGACATTGTGAGAGACTGGGAAAGTATCCAGTCCCTCACTAATCTACACATCCGTCGCCTCCCCCTACACCAACAGTACCAACAAATAAAAGGAGTGGAACAAAAACACGTCTCCCAATATTCAAGACCCTTTTCTTTAATTAACTAGCCCCCTTAGCTGGAGTCAAACTTTCCATTCTTCCCCTCCTTCAACTTTCCACATACACACATACTTATCTTGGGTGAAATGGATAGGTTAGGATGGATAAGACACGAGATACACAGCTCCGACATTTATCCCGGCCCACAAATATTCCTGGACAAAGGGATCCAGAGTTCCTCATGATTTGATGATTTCATGGGATTGAGAATGAGAGGAAAGCTTAAGAGAAGATTTGAAGGGCGTGGAATGGAAGGAGAGTGTGTGATAATCACATCCGGACATCACAAATCCTCTTGACCTTTCACCAATCCCTTAAGAGCTGGGAGAAAGCTTTATCTTATCCTCCTATGACCTATTTGCCATCTCTTTCAAATTAAATGTTTGGACCAATCAAATATATAGATATACATAAAGATGTACTTTCATGGATGGAGGCAAGCTAATCCGGTTCGAAGGACTAGTTCCCTCAATTCCAATTAAAACCTAAAATCCCACCCTGTTCCTTAAAAGGGTTCATAAATATGAGAAAGATCAAAATGAAGGAAATGAAGAATAAATCTCAAAGACTTTTCTAACCTCATCGAGGATTGAAGGGAATAGATTTAGGGAGAGTCGGGTGGGTTTTGGAAGAAAAAAAAGTGAGTAAATAATCTGGAATGGTAGGTGAATAAAAACAGAGTGAAGCAATTTCAAGTAAAATAGCATAAAATCTCTAAATCTCACAATAAATCCTTTGAAATCAAACACTTTTTTCCCTTCCATTTACGTGAAACTTGCTATTGCGAATGATGGCTTTAAAAAATAGTTGTGAAATCCCAAAAGCTTCTTTGATGAGTTGGGGATAAAAAATTGACTGCCCTTGATTTTCCACCTCAAATACTTTCCCCCATGCTCTTGTGACAAGAGTCTTGTGGCTTTCAATATTTATACCAGGGACTTTGCATATATTACACAAAACACTCTCAAAGACTTCATCCAATTTTTGCATACCAAGTTGGTGGGATGTTTCCGCAGTTTTACAAGTAGTAGAAAACTAAAGAGTACAAATAGCCATAAGTACAAATCCCCCTTGGGCCTAGAGACATTAGGTAGGGAAATATGATTTAACCCTTTTCAAACAAATGACTCAATCCGACTAGTTCCTTTTTCAAAAAAGCTTCCTCATCTCATCACTTTAGGGAAATTATGAAGAATTAAAATAGAATGTCACAATGGTTTGGAACATTGGATATGCGTACAGTAGAACGTCTATCAAGACTTGGTTCGTTAGATTGAGGTGAAGGTGTGCTTCTGCGGTGACGGTCATAATTTTAACCATATTCCTACCCCCGGCAACGCCTCTCAACTCCTTAAAACAAATGCCCTACAAATCTTATCAATTATCATCCCCTACATTCTCTTATCCACCAATTCCATAAGAAAAAACATCCTTGATCTATTTGTGATCCCTGATTCCTGAGGTAAGTAGCTTGTAACTTTACCTTAAACTTCTCCAGCTCAAGACTCGTAATATTTCCAGCTAGAGCAAATCAAATCCAGATCAAAACAGGGAACAAGCTTTACCGTGACCTTCAAAAAAGTAAACACATAAAAATAAAAACTTCCCTATTCATTAAGAAAGCCCAAGAAACCGATAAAATAAATAACTTAAAAATAATATCAAACAATTATCCGAATCTCGGATTTATCTCAAAACCTTGATCTTCACATTTGGAACATGCCAATAGGGCTCTCCACGAGACGAGCCGAGACGAGATGGGGCCATCTCCTCTCGATATCCTACGAAATGGCAAGTTCGAGACGAGACAACGGTCATCTCGTCTCGCGGCCAAAATCGTCGTCTCGTCTCGTGGAGAGCCCTGATGCCATATGCCATTGCTTTTTATCAATTCTATCTTCAAACGTTTAAGCTCCTAAAACAATGTTGTTATTAATTGTTCAAAGGGTTTGTGATTCCAACGATTTGTGACGATAATGAAGACGGAAGAGGAAGTTGAAAAAACCCCAGAAATGCTTTCCGTACATTCATTGGATTCAATGTGCCCCCAAATTAATTATCTTTTTTTTTAATCCACACCAGATCTTTTCCTCAAACAAATGTCTTCAGATAGGAGTAACCATCGCTTAAAAAAACCCCAAAACACACCGGACTCTTACCAAATAGATTTGGGTAGAAGTGTGGGATCAAATACAAGGTGTGGTGAACCTCCTCATTTCTGGGCCATTAATCCATCCATTTTTTCAAACCCTTTCTCGAAAATCCAAAATGTCAAAAAGTATCTGGAGTCTGGACTCTCTATCTCATCTTTTGTGCAGTTTTATGCTTTTCCAGTCAAGTTCGGAGATATAGTTTTTATTGTGTCCTTAAAGGTGAAGGTGAATATGTGGAGAGGTATTATAATATTCTAGTACATGTAGATTCTCTGTTCGACTATTAAAAAAATTATTCTAACACCCGGAGTAGTAGTGACTTGAGCAATCGAGATTCATACGTCACCGTATTCTTTCCCAGATGATGAGGTGAATCCTCTAATGGTGACTCGATTAAAGTTTTCACATCTTTTCCATAAGCTTGTTTCAAAAAAATAAAACTGATTGAAATAATGAGTAGACTATGCTATAAGATGACGAATGAATAAAGTACATACATTCACAATGCTCCAAGAACTGAATGCAGTCGATATAGACGGTGTCCCTTACATTCGTCGTATGCTTCGCTCCTTTCTCCAACATTGAAAGGAAGCAGCGTTTGGCATAAAACCTGAGCAAATAACGAAATTGAAACACTTAAAAGTAGTGGAAAGAACGTTGAGATACGAGTGTGTGGACTAATAATTGATCTGATCGTTGATACCATGTATCTGTGCCCAGCTTTTTATTGTAAGGCTCCAGACTCTTGATAATCCTCGAGATGCCAAAGTCGTAATTTCCTTTTGCACAGTACAATGTACCAATCACCATGTTTACGATACACAAATGAAACAATTTCTGCTCAGGATTTTCAAAAGCCACTTGTTCCTCCTCCCTCTCGATTTTCCTCATCAACTCTTCCGCTTCTTCATTTTGTCCCGTCATGATGTAAGACACACAGAGGTTGGCCAGAACTATGGCACTCACGTCCAGAACCTATATACATCCATATCAAGGGAATCATTCACTTTATTACCATTTTAATTAACAGCTTGGGCCATACGTGACTGTAGCTCTTTTTCACAATGGCCTCGTAGAAGTTCGCAGCTTCACGGAACTTATTCTCTTGCATAAAGATCACATGAGCAACGTTCAGCTTCCAAACGTCCACTTCGTTGCAGAATTCAACAGATTTACGAAAAATCTTTTCCACTTGAGAGTAGTTCTCTTTATCCCAAAATATTTTGGCTTGAGCCATCAAGACTGGAATGTACTTGCTGCATTTACAAAAATTAAATACAATGTGCAAAATCAAAAGAAAATCGCTAGAGACTTTCGAAAGTGAACGTACCTTGCAAGCATTTCGTCATATTCCGTACAAAGTTTACTCGCCAGCGCATCTTGTCCCATAGACTTTGCTTCTGTTACCTGTACACACACAACATTTTGAATGATATCGATTTCCCTAATCTACTTATCACTTGAACCCAAGCCTCACCTGCTTTGTTAACTTTCTCAAGGACTCGGCCGTTTTATTTGCAAGTTCGTCGAATTTCCTATACGCCTCTTCCGGGGACGTCTGCTGAGTTATGAGGGCATCAAAAAAGTCGTACATAAACTGAAAACAAGGACACATTTAGATTAAGAGGAGTGATGTGAAAAGAGATTAGAAATTTAAATGAGCGTTTATACTGGAGTGAGATATTTGTAGGTGAGATGTGCATAGTCGGCCAGAACGTCTGCAGCCAAATCGTAGCATTCATATTTGCAATAAAGTAGGAGGAGATTTTGAAAAGTTTCAGGGGGGAATGGGGCTTGAGAGAGGAGGAACTGCAACTTTTCGAAACCCTCGGACGGGTTATTGTCCATGTTGAGAATGGCTTGGTTGTGGAGCGTTATTGCATCCAGTTCGTCTTCGTTTCTAGGTGGCATGTCAGTCAAGGCTTCACGAGCTCCTTTAGCTACAAGAGTGTAATTATCAATAGCCCAATTATTATCTCATCTCATCAAAAAAATAGTAATAGCAAATTACAATTGAACCATGGTGTCAACTTATTTGCAGCGACCTATGGAAACTTACGATTTTGGATGTCAAACTCAAATGCTGCTTTCAAATTGAAGGCTTCGATGAACGCAGTTTCATGCAAAGTCAATGTGTTTCCTACGCTTGGAAGTTCTATTCCCTCTGTTGTCACTCCAACGCCCATTTCCGGATGTTGGCTCACTTCATTTTGGATGATATCCGCTAAAAACACAAATGCAAGAGTTTCAAAAGTTTAAATCATTATTCGAAACTCTTGTCAGAGTTGGGTTAGTAGTACCATATGACTTTACCTATGTGCTTAGCAGCCATGGGAATGTTCTGAAGCCGGTACTGAGAGAGGGCCATGTTGTAGGAAACATGGGGTGCATAGCCCAGGACTTGAGATGCAGAATTGAATCTTTGAAGAGCTTCTTCATATCTTCCTTCCTTATACAATAAGCACCCTCGGTTGATTTCCGTATCCGGGTCATCCTTGGGGCATTTGTCCACCAGGGACTTTGCATCCGCGAGTTCGTCCGCCCCGTACTTGATGGCCGCTTGTAACTTCAAGATCTAGAGAATCATAATATTAGAGGATTATAATTATGATTAGAGGAGACAGAGTTGGTTGAGGAGATTGTAAAATCCTTTGCTAACCTTCCCTTGAAAATAGGGTGCTTCAATTTGACTGGTCGTGTCCATCGCTTCAGTATACAAGGAAGCATGGTACTGAGCTTGAGCGTAGTAGAGTCGGTACTCTTCCGTTGTCGGGAAGAGGTAGACGAGTCGCTGGTATGCGAGCGTAGCATTCGTAAAATCTTGACAGTAGAAGTAAGAGTAGCCTAATAAAGACAAAGCTGCCCGGCTCTGAAAATATTCAATCATTTACCACCATCAATCAATAAATCAATCAATCAATAGTGTAATGAACAAGTGTTGACAAGTCTAAAAGTCCCTCTTATACATTCGGATGCAACTCGAGCTGATCTTCCAAAACAATGACAGCATCTCTGTACTGTTGCTCCTTGATCTGCAAATACAATTGATCAAATATTTGAAACACAGGGCATGACATTAAAATTTGAATATTCCTCACCAGACTGTAAATCACTTTGGTAAAGTCCCCTTCGCGGATCTCTGCTGTGGCACTTGAAGGCATTTCCCCGATAATCCAAAGTCCAGTCTTCAAAAGTTTGAATCACTGAAATATCAAGAGCCGAGTTGAATTAATGGAAATTGAAATCAGTGAAATCTCCAACCACCAGTCCTCCCTCCTCTGTATCACAAATGTTGCCATGGAAACGGAGTTTGGACAATTTTGACTCTCATGTCCCTCTACGGCCCCTACTGGCCCTACTACTCCCCATCCACCATCTCCGATACCAATTAAAGTCATTCTACAATTATTAATCTTCTCCATAGAATGTATGCTCATGAATTTCAATGGCCTTTCAAAAATTAACAACTACTAAATCCCATTATCCAAAGGCCGAAGAATCGGACTAGAATATCCTAATTCATTTGCACATTTGAGAGGGACGTTAGAAATAATTTGATAAGCAATTAAGTGAGCCTTGGTATAATATAAAACGTGGTACAACTAACCTCTAAACTCCATCGCTTTATCCCAGAGGAGTGACCTTATGACATTGTTCAGTTTCATTACATTGGGGCCCTCATCTTGAAGCCTTGGATCTTGCTCTCTCCCCTCCTCCACATAGTTCACATTACCACCACCCCCACTAGCGAGTCATGAAACTTCTCAAGTTCCGCTGTGTCCTACGACCTATGACCTCTTTCCCCTTTTTTAAATTTAATTAGCTAAACCTCAGCCCCAGTCCCCAGTTTATCCTTCTAAATCTTATTCCCACCCCCATCGGCACCAAGCAACATCCCCGCGTCCAACCTGTGTTCCATTTTTTCTATCAGCTTTTGAAATATTTGAAATAGATATTTTTCAAATGTTGAATGAAAAGAGAGTTTCCCGCCTTCACAATGCAATGCTTTTGGTGTGGTGAAGAAGAGGGTGGGAGCCCGGGGGAGGGAGTAGTTGAATG
This sequence comes from Agrenia bidenticulata, assembly GCA_034694785.1. Classification (NCBI taxonomy): domain Eukaryota; kingdom Metazoa; phylum Arthropoda; class Collembola; order Entomobryomorpha; family Isotomidae; genus Agrenia; species Agrenia bidenticulata. The sequence goes on along the minus strand of JAQFYM010003086.1, from coordinate 10,445 downwards.
GTGGCGGGTGGACACAAAACCATGAGAAACTTTTTTTGACCTTTTTAAGGTCAAGATTAGATATTATTGATGGGATTATAATGAAATCTCCAGCTTGGTTAGTGAAATGGTTGGAATGAGCTGTTGAGCTTTGAAATGGGTGTGGATGAGTTTTGAGGGAGAGGTGGCTTTGCTGGCTTTGTAGATTGGGCGGGGGATTAGTGAAATTTCGTGAAATTTGAAAATTGTTGTTGTTGAGTGTGGAAGGGAGAGATGGTCACGTGGTGACGCTTAGCTTCCCTCACTTCCTTCCTCTCTCACACTAAACCTTCCTATACTTTTACTTCCTCTCTCACTATACTTTCCTGGAGAGAAGGTCACGTGGTGATCACACTATACTCTCCTATACTTTTACTTCCTCTCCTTCCTCCTGCCCTAGAACGTTCTAGTTCATTCCCGTTCATTCCACTCCTCTGAGTAGTCAGCCATCTTGGATTTACCTCCTTCACCGGCTCCACCAAGCAATTTCACATCAGTCCACCCTCCACCAGCCATCACGGTTGTTCACATTTTTATTCTCTCAATATCTTGGGTCAAAGGTGAGGCTGCTTTTTAAATCCTGCCACCAGTTATATCTTCACATCTTATCTCAGCATCATAGGTCAACGGTCAAGGTGAGTTCCCTCTCATCAGGGAGAGGAATTGGATCATTACTACCTTCCCTTCACCCTTTGTTTGCTAATTAATATTTTCTCATATTCCCTCCACTCTTTCCATCTCATTTGGGGGTTCAGGAGGGCTTGAACTAGATCTTAAACTTCGTCATGGATCAAGACAAGTGGCCCCGGGGGCGTGCCCGTGGTAGGTCAAGGGGCTCCATCCCCAACCAGATTATCGATCCTGTTGGCGTTGATCCAGGGACAGCCATGGTCACCTCCTCCCCAGAAGCAGAAGAAGCCATGGACGTGGATCCTATGAGGCCTAACTACGCAGGGATGTACGGGAGTGACGAAGGCTCCAGCTCAGGCTCTCCTGGAGGAAGCAAGAACGGCGGCAACGGAGGGGACGAAGAAGTCGGCAGTGACGGCAATGGAAATGGAAATGGAGGGAACGGCGGGAATGGAGGGAACGGTCATGAAGAGGCCGTTGAAGGACAGCAGGTAGTCCGAGGATTTCGCAATGACGTTCCGGATTTCCTTCAGACCCGCCCTGACGGCCTCGACAAGAAGGGCACCAGTGGAATACCCAAGCGCATCTTAGCCAACTACTTTGAGCTCCAGATGCGAACAGGGCTCACTTTCCGGATGCATCACGTCACGTTCGAACCTGACACGGACGACTTAAGGAAAAGGAAGATTTTGATTCGAAAAATGGAGGCGGAGCTTGGACCTTATCTATTCGATGGAGCTCAATTCTTCACCAATCGAGCCCTCACGAACAATTTCCTCCAATATGAGATCGGGTATGACGTCATGGACAAACCTGGAAGAGGTGGAAATATCATCGGGGTGGAAATGTACAGAGTGACGATCAAGTACATCAGGGACTGCTCCACACTAGAGCCAATTGCCTTCCAGCTGTTCAACATCTTGGTCAAGCGATACCAAGAATTGATCAATCTCACTCAACTGGGTCGACATTTCTACGACAGTGAACAGGCCATCAGGTTCAATCAGTACAGGCTCGAGATGTGGCCCGGAGTTATAACTTCCATGCGACAAATGGAAACTGAGGTTCTTCTGAACGTAGACGTATCCTTTAAGGTGCTGAGACAGGATGACGTCTTCAAGCTGATGAAAGAAATACGGCGTCAATACCCTCGAGACTTCAAAGAGCAATGTAACGAGGCCATAGTAGGGACGATCATCATGACTCGGTACAATAAAAAGACCTACCGAATTGATCAGATCGACTGGGATCGGAATCCGACCTCAACATTCCCCAGGAAAGGTATGGAAACGACGTTCCTACAGTATTACCAGGAGAAATACAATTGTCAGATCGAGTCACAGGGTCAGCCCCTTCTACTCTCCAAGCCTAAGACTCGTGACATCAGGCGAGGGGACACAGGAGACGTATTGCTCGTCCCTGAATTATGCTATCAAACTGGATTGACCCCCGAGATGCGAACAAACTTTAGACTCATGAGGGATCTTTCCGCCCAACTGCACATGGTTCCAACTGATAGGATATTGCAGATAAGAAGATTTATCGCTAGACTCAGGGGTTCCCAGGAAGTTCAGGGAGAGCTCGGGAAGTGGGGAATGGAATTCAAACCAAATCCCGTTGAAACCGAAGGGCGTCTCTTGCCAGGTGAAGAAATTCAGTTTCAAACTGGAGTGGCTCATCCAAATGAGAAGGCGGATTGGAGCCCAGCTTTTAGGAGTAAGTTCAACTCATTCATATATTTTAAAGGTCAAAGAGTTCAAACGATTTATTTTATCCCCTTTTCTCGTCCCTGCGTTTAGCTAATAAAATGCTCGTCTCTGTCCCTCTGAACAAGTGGGTGCTGATTGTGACGGGAAGGGATGCTCAGAACGTCGACAATTTGGTGGAGACTATGAAAAGAGTTGCTACTCCTTTGGGTTACAGGATTAGTCCTCCACAAATGTAAGTCTTGTTAAAGAATATTTTGTGCCAACTGGTTTATCACTTTTTTAGTCCGAGCCAGGGCTGAAAGGTGATAGCCGTGTCGGATCGACTTGAAATTTGGTACACATGTATATGGAGTCAATATAATGAATGAGTTCTAAGATGGGTAACATAACAAAACATGAGCTAGCGACCTAAAATTTTGCATACTGGTATTTCATGGTTCCTTTATAGAATTTATAGCAAATACAAAGTAATACTTTTGCGAAACTTTAATACTAGAGTGACCCTATGGTACCCCCACCGATTTTCATAAATTAGCTTAGAAGCTTGAAATTTTGCATACTGGTATTTCATGGTTCCTTTATAGCAAATACTAAGTAATAATTGCGAAACTTCAAAACAAGAGTGACCCAATGGGGGTACCCCCACCGATTTTCATAAATTGGCTTAGAAGCTTGAAATTTTTTATAAACCTGGCTCGGGCTATATGAAGTTGCACCTGTGAGTTTTTCTAATTGGGCTTTGCCTAGATTCATGAGCTGTGTATTTGATTTTGTCTTCCGTGCAGTATTCGAGTAAACGATGGACATTCAAGGACGTTCCAGACTGCCGTCCACCAAGCAATGGCTCAACACCAAGGAAAACTGGATCTTGTCTTCATCATTCTGCCTACTGATAAGCTGGAAGTTTATGCCTCTGTTAAGAAGACATGCGCTATTGATTACGGCAGTAAGTGGTTTGACTTAACTAGCGTTACGTAGCTTCGTTATATCGTTAGCTCAATTGTCAAGTGTTGTGTTTTTATTTTTAGTACCATCCCAGTGTTTTCTGTCCAAGAACCTGGGTAAATCTGGAGGATTAATGTCCATTTGTACGAAACTGGTCATACAGGTTAAAAAAACTTTCTCTCTCTAGAACTCTTTTCTTGATATTTGTCTCTTGCTTTTATTTTTCGAATGCGGATATTATTATGAGCATGGAGAGTAGTGTATGATAACTGGTAACAAATAACATGTCCTTGTTACAGATGAATGCGAAACAGGGAGGTGAACCATGGAGCGTTAATAATCCACTAAAGGTAGGATTATTTTGTTTATCAAGTGATTTCTATATCTTTGTAAGATGAAGCTAGTTTTTTTATTTGCAATCAAGTTCACATCTTCAATCTTTGAATGTAAATATTTTCAAAGAATTAATTTGGGCTAAATTATTAACAGGGATTAATGGTAGTTGGATTTGACGTTCACCATGCCGGGGACTCAAGCGTTGGGGCCATGACAGCGACGATGACCGCCACTCTAGGCACTTACTACTCTACCACAACGCGTCATGAATCTCGAATGGACATGGGCACTGGAATCGGTGCGGCATTTGAGAGTAAGTAGTAAGCAGTACTTTTGATTTGTTTCACAGGGGGCTTGTTGAAACTAATTGTGTATTCTGGATTTGTTTTAGAATGCCTGTTGGCCTTTTTCAAGCACAACCAAAACAACTTACCCATGAGGTTTTCATTGATTATTTCATTCACTTTTTTAAGCAGTTAGTTGTACATTTAATTTTTTGAAATAGGATAATGTATTACCGAGACGGGGTTGGCGAGGGTCAACTTAACTACGTGAACCGCGCCGAGGTGGCTGGCTGCAAGGTAAACGTTCACAATACTAGAGATTAGAGTAGAAAAGCGAGTGGATATGGCTTTCATACTAACTCGGATTTACTGAGACTAACTAGTTATTTAAATATTTACTAGTCGGTCATTGAAAGCGTGTACTCCAACAATAAACAACCTCTGCCGAAATTTACATTCATCGTTGTTACGAAGCGTATCAACACTCGCTTTTTTGAACCACGAGCGGATTTTAAGGAGTTTTACAATCCTAGTCCAGGAACAGTGGTGGATGATCGAGTAACTTGTCCAGAAAAGTATGTGAACTCTCTTTCCTAAAGTATTCTCTCAGTTTTAGCCACACGAAATGTGGACTACTAGGGACAAATGTTGAAACTGTTATTTTACAGGTATGATTTCTACTTGGTGCCCCAAAGTGCGCGACAAGGAACGGTGTCTCCAGTTGCTTTCAACATTTTGTTCGATGAGTCGGGGCTTAATGCTGACAAGATCCAGCGACTGACATTTAAACTATGTCATATGTATTATAACTGGAGTGGGACTGTTTCTGTTCCTGCTCCTTGTCAATACGCTCACAAGCTTGCCTTTTTGACTGGGACAGCTCTACAGCGCGGGGCGAATGAGCGCTTATCATATCTTCTCCATTTCTTGTAGACATGATGATCCTCATAATCCTACAAGTTTTTGCTAGGAACTCGATTTTATCTGCTGTTCTAAAGCTGAAGTTAAATGAAATTTTAGATTTTAAATCAACTCTTGTCATTGAAACAAATCAACTTCTTTTTTTGGTCATCAAAGCCAACCTTGTTTAATTAATAAATGTTCTTTCTGATGAGCAAAAGTAACGTTTGGATTTGTATGAGAATTTTACTTGAGCATATTTATAGTTATCAGGTTTCCCCTTTATTAAATATAGATGAATCGGTGTAGCTGGTAGCCGGGTATTCTAGATATCTATTAGATTGGTTAGCCCTAGGGGTTTGGAGGGTGGGGACAGAGAGAGTGATCAATACTCTCCTCCCTACATTTCCAGCTAGAATAGGAATGAGTTAGAAGTTAGAACTCCCTCATCTAGCCGACTCAGTTCATACAATCCACTCTTGCCAACTATAAACATCAACTTCAACAATTCACCTCTCAATTATACATTGTTCACCTTACACACTTTATCATAATACCCGGGTGAGACCAACTTTTAATCATTACATTTTATTATTCTTTCTACTTGATTACATTCATCTTCAATTTTTAAACTATTGGTTCACTCACAAGAGTTGAATAGGTGACGGTTAGAGCTCCCTTGTTTATTTCCATTTGATGGCTAGTGAGTTACTGAAGATTTGTTGTCGTCCTTGTTGATTCTCAATTAGTAACTTTGTTGTTCAAAATGTTTTATAACGATTAGAATTTCTTCTCCGGTTTCAAACATTTAATTTTCAAGTCCAAATGGGACTAAAATCATAGCATTCAAAAACTGATTGTGACACTTAACTATGTTCAATGGTTTTATCAAGTGACAAAAATACATAATATGAGTAAACACATTGTCACATAGCTAATGTTTATAAGAATAAGAATGATTATATGTTCAGATTAGGGTCGGATGGCTGTAGACCACTACGGTCACCCCATGACGTTAAAATGGGATCCAAAGAATCTGGAGATCCGGACAATGTCCGTAGAAAAAACGCTGGAGCCTCTGGTCGTCCAGGTAAGCGTTTGTAAATTGTTATGATGATTTAAAAATGTTGAAATTTTCCACACTACCCAAAAGTATGATAGGGTAGAGAAGTAGTGAATATTTTGTAAATGAACAGGTGACGACGCTAGTGAATACCAAAGGACCATCTAAGAAGAAGAAAGGAAGATCGAAAAGAGCTCATGTCCTCGTTGCTGCTGTCGAGAAGGCAACGGAGAACTTCATCGAGAGGGGGGAGCAGATTGCTCATGAAAATCCTGACATCAAACAGGAAATGCTAGCTGCTGTCGACGAAGTTCGGAAAACGGGTAAGTTCTGGGATTCAAGATATTGCCAAGGTTATATAATTTGAGCTCTTGCAGTATTAATACAATGTTGTTTTTGAAATGGTTGGAGGAGAGGCAATGAGCTTGGCTGCAAGGGAGTTTGCAGATGATCCCTGTTCCTCACTAAAGAGGGGAAATATGGTACGGGCTGCTAGGAATCTCCTCTCTGCAGTGACTCGGCTTCTCATTCTTGCCGACATGGTGGATGTGCACCTACTACTAAAGTCCCTCCGAGTTGTAGAAGACGATCTCGAAAAACTCAAAAACGTTTCCAGTCAAGGTGAGTTGATGGAGGCTATCAGATCGTTCGGAAGAAACGCAACAGAGTTGATGCATGCTGCAGCCAAGCGACAACAAGAATTGAAAGATCCCCAATTGAGGGACGACTTGGCCTCCGCCCGGGCTCTCCTCAAGAAACACTCCACTATGCTTCTCACTGCCTCCAAGGTCTACGTTCGGCATCCCGAGCTAGCAGCGGCCAAGGCCAACAGAGACTTTGTCTTTCGACAGGTTTGTGAGGCGGTGAATACGATCTCAGATGTGGCACAGGGTAGATCCGGCATTGGTGGACATCCCTATGATGGTCCTGGTGAACTTGCAGCTGCTCTTGATGATTTCGATGTATGTCCTTTGAGTTGGATAGGTTTAAAGGAGAGGCGGAGGGAGGATGAGTAGGACTCAATGTGTTGTTATTATTTTAGGAAAGAATAGTAATGGAGCCACTTGCCTACAATGAAGTGCGAACACGACCTTCCTTAGAAGAGAGATTGGAGTCGATTATAAGTGGGGCGGCGTTGATGGCAGATTCCTCTTGCACTCGGGATGAACGACGAGAACGGATTGTGGCGGAGTGCAACGCTGTTCGACAGGCACTTCAAGACCTCCTTTCTGAATACATGGCAAACGTATGATGGATATATAAAAGGGATCTCTGTAGTACACTACATTCCCCTCTACTACAACTTCCATCACCATTTCCATTAATAATAAATATGAACCTTATCAATCCACAGATAGGAAAGAAAGATCGAAGTGAGAACTTGGAACGAGCTATTGAGCACATGTGCCGAAAGACGAGGGACTTGAGACGACAGCTTCGAAAAGCAGTTGTGGACCATGTTTCGGACAGGTTGGAGAGTTGTATTGCTGTCTTCACCAAATACCTAAATTCATAACCTGAAACTCTGTCTTAAAACTGAGAGTGAGGCTGGGCAAATATTTTCTAATGCATTTTCTGATTTGTTGACTCATAGTTTTCTGGAAACCAGTGTACCACTTCTAGTTTTGATTGAGGCTGCCAAAGCTGGAAATGAGAAAGAGGTCGAGGACTACGCACAAGTTTTCACTGAACATGCCAACAAGCTTGTAGAGGTGACTTGAAAGATCCCTTAAATCTTTCCATATCTCTTCTCTAATATGTACAAATGGGTTGAGACTCTATTTTATTGATCACAGGTTGCGAATTTGGCATGCAGCATGTCTGGGAATGAAGATGGAGTCAAAATGGTTCGCTACGCTGCTTCCCAAATCGAGAACCTCTGCCCTCAAGTCATTAACGCGGCCCGAATTTTGGCCGCTCGGCCCAAATCAAAGGTACATTTCTCCTCTCTACTCCGTTTTATGATTGTTACGGTGTGGACAAGACAGTTGGTGCTGTAACTTACACAAAGTTCCAATAGCATCCTCATCTGACCACGAAGGATAATAAACTATTTTTTATATCCCAGGTGGCATTAGAAAACATGGACGTGTTTCGAGAAGCATGGGAGCATCAAGTTCGAATTCTGACCGAAGCCGTTGATGACATTACCACAATTGACGACTTTCTGGCGGTCTCAGGTACGCTTGTCGTAGTAACGTCAAATGATTTTGAAGCTCCTTAGTAATTGATTAAATTCTTGATTACGTACAGAGAATCATATATTGGAAGATGTAAACAAATGTGTCCTAGCACTGCAAGAAGGAGATGCAGACTCTTTAGACAGAACGGCAGGGGCAATCCGTGGTCGAGCTTCACGGGTGGCCAACGTTGTCACAGCCGAGATGAGTAACTACGAACCTGGGATATACACGGAACGAGTCCTTGAAGCAGTCAAAGTTCTCCGAGATCAGGGTCCGTATTCTTCTTTTTTTAATCTCCCTTAAATTTGAATGTCCATCGTCCCTTCACTCCCTTCCCCAAGAGCCCAACATGAGAGGGAGAAAAGGATTTTATGGAGCTGATATTTCCCTCTTCTCACTTAGTGATGCCAAACTTTGCGCAGCGAGTGGAAGTTGCGGTGGAGGCCTTGTCCTCCAACCCGTCCAAGGATGTCGATGAGAATGAGTTCATTGATGCCTCTCGTCTTGTCTACGATGGTGTGAGGGAGATTCGGAGAGCTGTGCTGATGAACCGGGTAAGTCAATCTATTTCTCAGATATTGCGGATTAATTGTTGATGGAGATGTTTGATTTCGAAATGTGTGGTTGATTAGGCGGACGATGAGCTGGATCCCGAAGATGTAGAGTTTGATGAACATTACACGGAGACGAGGAGTAAATGTAAGCTCAGCAATTCAATCCGTTTATTACATCTCTACCCGGGCTCTATAATATTCCTACCACAGTAGCAATTCAATAGATTTCAATTTTAAAAACGGTTTAAAAAAACAAATTGAAAGCACATTGAGGTAGATATGTGTGAATTAGCAATGTGCCAGTAGTTTAACCATTCTCAATCTGGGTAGTAAGAAAAAAACGTAACTAGTCACAGTAGTGACTAATGATTTCAAGAGTTGAAATGATATATTAACCGAGTTTCTATTATTTTATCAATGAATCTAAGGCAAGGGGTTGATGGTATGGATAATAAAATGTAAATGATGATTAAATTGCAGCGAGTGCCCACACTGGAGACCACATGGTTGACGAATACCCAGACATCAGTGGAATCACTACTGCTAGAGTAACGTCTATTTTTCTTAACAAATTGATCCCCTGTTGCTTGTGAATATCCCAATAGTCCCTTAAACACCTTTAGTAATGTTGGACAGATGAGCTGCGTATTTTAACTACCGAGCTCCTTTAAAATCCTCACCTTTTCATCCAAATCAATCCTCTCTCACCTGTTACGGGGAATTTTACATGAACAAATATTTATCACCCCATTTCTTATTTTGAATTCATTTTCACCTATTTGTCGTTATGAACTTTTTTTTGATAATGGCTCAATATTTTTGATGAGCACAAAGATTTTGTTTTTGAAATGAATGAGTGTGAGATTAGTATGGTGGGGCCCTGACTAATGGAGCTCTCCCTTAAGGAATAGATTTTAAATGTTTTCGTATATTGATAGATTGTGTATTTGTTGATGGTATAGGAGGCTATGCGTAAGATGACGGAGGAAGATAAGCAACGCATAGCCCAACAGGTTGAGAGTTTCCGGACAGAGAAGTTGAAATTCGACAAGGAGGTAGCGAAATGGGATGACACTGGCAATGACATCATCGTCCTCGCCAAGCACATGTGCATGATCATGATGGAGATGACGGACTTTACGAGGTCAGCTCCTCACACTTGACACTAAAACATAATCTAAGAGGGAGTTGCTAATAGTTTTCTCTCTATATTCGTGCAGGGGAAGAGGACCTCTCAAGACCACCATGGATGTCATCAATGCGGCCAAGAAAATCTCAGAAGCGGGCACAAAACTGGACAAGTTGGCCCGTCAGATTGCTGACCAATGTCCCGAGTCATCGACCAAGAAAGACTTGTTGGCTTATTTACAGAGAATTGCCTTGTACTGCCACCAACTCAATATTACCTCAAAGGTCAAAGCTGATGTTCAGAATATCAGTGGAGAGCTAATCGTCTCTGGCGTAAGCAACACATTGACTCAGCAAATACAAATACAGGGTGGATAACTTTTGAACACTTATCTTCTTGCCATAGCTCGACTCGGCTACCTCCCTTATCCAAGCTGCCAAAAATCTGATGAACGCCGTCGTTTTGACTGTCAAGGCTTCCTATGTGGCCTCAACGAAATATCCGCGACAGGGAACTGTTTCGGTAAGTTTGGTAGTTCGGTGGTGTTGGTTTGGTGGAGGGCGTATCCACCTCTTTAGTTGATAGTTGAGGAAAGGAAGAGGTATGACCGTGTGGGATATTATTATTATTATTATTATTATTATTATTTATTCAGGGAAACAGACCTTATTACAACTTTTTTAATAGAAAGAGG
>JAQFYM010003085.1:0-20066 GCA_034694785.1 Agrenia bidenticulata | reverse complement strand
TTTTTTGTTTGCGTCTTAAATCAACTAAGCTAATTTAAAGTTGTGGTGATATTTTTCGAGGTTGACTCTGTCTTTTAGAACCGCATTTTTATTAACTAAAAAACTAAAAAAATATATTTTTTTAATGGTTGTTTAATGTTGTTTTAGTCCCGATATAGTACTGGATCCCGGGATTATATTTTTTTAAATCCCAAATCCCGGGATTAAAATTTTAGCGAGAATTTAGACACCCTAGTAAATACTGAAGGGGTACCCAATCGTAGAATACCGGTTCCTACTCTAAAAAAATTATAAAAATCAATTCAAAATGAATAATAAAAAAAAACATACATACCAAGAAAATAAAAACACCAGAAAAATAAAATACTTGATAATTTAAGATATTATATTAAATAAAATTACTGCCCCAACCATGACGCCTGCCTTAGACCTTATGGTGCACCTGTTAAACTTTCTAAAAAAAAACAAGATTAAGTTCTAAAATGATTAGAAAGTAAAAAATTATATAAATTGATTTTTTTGGATATTTTTATAAGAATACAAGAGATTGTTAATCTGACCCATACTATTTGGAAATTAATTATTTGTAGGTTATATATCCAGCAATTTCTACAATTCTGGTTTTTTTTATTTTAAGTTTTGGTTTTGACATGTCTAAAAAATCTGTCAGCACTGGTCAGAACACTATTCTTATATGGCTTGCTTATAATCAATTGATTAACTAGTAAATAACCATATTTTTAAATATTATAAGTAGGGCGAACCACATGTTTTTTTTTATTAAAAATGCATATTTTTCGTCAAAAATGCATATTATTCTGTATAAATGCATTTTTAGTCGTTGGAAAATTTAGGAAAAAAAACAAAAATTCTGATTTTTGCAGAGAATAGGTTTAAATACAAATGAAAGCTATACTAGATACATATAGCCTGCTGAAAACAAAAAAATATATGGTTTGCATTTTCATATTGCATATTTTGCATATTTTTAGTTTTAAATGCATATTTTTGCATATTATTTATGAATTTTTGTTTGCCTTAAATATAAGTTGTTTCTTATTTAAAATTTAACCTAACAACTAGCTAAAATGCAAAGTTTAAGGCCAGATTATATATCCTGTTATGCCAGCTTACACCATCCGCTAACAACTTATCTCTTTCAATGTATTGATCCATTTCATACTTAGCTTTTCTGAATTCATGGGTGCGTTCTTTTATAACAGAATCGACTTTGTTCCTATAGTCTTTATCATAGTCAAATGTAAAAATATTTTTCTGCTTAAATATCTTCTTTTGCACTGAATCATATGCCTTGAAGAAACATCTATTTTTATATGAGGATATTGTTGCTCTATAGTCTTTTATATTCATAAATGTCATATTCGTGCAGAAGTTCAGAAGATCCATCAATTTCCTATCTTCTTTGCCGTTCCATTTTTCAAGACGAATTTCATTGCCAGTAAAACATTCATTTAAATCTTCTTTATTATTATTTGCTTCATTGTTTTCAACAGTATTAATGATTATTGATGTATTGAGCTTCCTATTAAAATGTTCTAAATTAAATTTCCGTTTATCATTTAGAAATAATCTGTAAGAGATGCATCCATATGGATCCAATTTACTAAGAAGAGTTTCACCATCATTTGCAGATAACTCACTCAGTAAAACCAATTCGTAGTTATGTGCCATGTGAAATAAAAATACATCCATGTATGCCCTCTTTGTAATTTTATACGATAAATCTAGAAATGAGAATTTTCTTGTTATTAGGAAATCATCAAGATCAAAAACAACGACTGGCTTTACTATCTCTTGTTTTGGCAGTGTTGGAATTATTCCGGCTGCAGTTGAGATATAATCTAGGATTTTGTCCTTAGTATTCTTCAAGTATGTGTGCAACTTGGGAGATCCTTGCTTTTGCTCGACTGATGGCTTTCCCAGAAAATAAACTGCCCCGATTGGAAATTATACTGTCGCTGAGATCGATGGAAATGATTCTTTGTCTCTGTTTTCATTATAGTGTCTCTTGAAATCATTGATGAATTTGAACATATAAGGGTTTCGAAATAATCTGCAAATATCGACTAAAAATTAAAAGGGCGGCTCATTTCAAAGGTGAAAAAACGGTAAATACATAAGATAAAAGATCAGAGACCGTTTTTAAAAATGTGGTTTAACGATTTGTTCGCGAAAATAATATACAGCCATTTTACATTTAACACCCCTAAATGACCTTTATACTGCCAATTTTTAATTAAAAGTAAAAATATAGCTAAAAACTAAGGGAAAAATATTTCCATAATATAAAATTATACACTTCGGTTCCGTAAATTTTACTATTAAATTCACGGTTTAATATATATATCACAAAAGTAACCATTTTTACGTCGTCAGTAACATATATACCCCCATGCATACCACATATTTTTGATGCCTCAAAAAATGCAACAAATCTTTGCTTCCTTCACCATTTTTGTAGCTACTAGTATATCATATTTACGGGTTTTGCGTGTATAACAATAAAGTGCAAAATAGAATGATATAAAATATAAAAAATTTGTGATATAACTGATTTTTTTTACGTATTTTAACGTTGTTTTAAGCATAAAAATCAACAATTATAGTTAAAAGGCATTTCTTGTGCTATGTTCAGGGCTTCCGGAATACTTATTGTAATACCCATATATGGCCTTTTAATATATGTATATATGGGGAGAATGAATTTACATATTTTACCATATCAATATTTTTTTGTCAAATTTACCAACAAAAGTTACTGCAACATTTTTTTAATTTTCTTGTATATTACGTTTTAAAAATATACGCTTTTTTGCAATCAACACTATTGCTGATTTAAATTGACATTGTATAAACAATAAATGCAATTATCTCGATATTTTACAAATAAGACAAGTAAAACCCATATTTTGTACGATTAAATACATCTATGTAATACACCAATTTAGTCAAAATATTACGAAGGCTATTACATGTATATTACTTTTTTCAAGTCAAATAAACTTAAATAGTTATTTAAAGTATACTTATTGAAAAATATTTTTTTTCTAATATTTTGCTGCAAAAGTTTGGGCGAGAATTATTAATAAAAAAGAAGTTGCAAAACATTGCGTGACAGTTATATTTTTAATACAAATAAAAAATAAGCGTAGCCTAAGAATACATTTTTACGTTAGATTGCATTTTGCACTTTTTTATATTAAAATATTCATCTTTATGTTTGTTTTTTTGAATATGGATGATTAAATTTTAAAACTTGCATTTTAACGTCACGAACAGCTACGGAAAATATGTAGCTTTTTTTCTAATACGTATTTGGGCACTGATTTCAGATATGATTCCATATTTGTCCACAAAAAAAGTCTTAACATTTTTTTACATAATTTTTAACTTTTCCGGCAAAACTTCTATAAATACAAGCCATAACTTATATATTTTTTTCCTTTTTTTAATTTCAATAGGGCATTGCTCCGTGAGATATGTGAGCCGATTAAAAAGCAATCCTAGAGCAAAAATTGGCATAAATCTACGGCTGATGCATTAATAGAAAATATTGCAGTTTATATGACAAATTATTTAGTTTTTTATTGGTCCATATATGGCCATTATGGGGATAAAATATTTTTTCGTTCCTATTAATATGGCCATATAATATTCAGGAGCCCTGGCCATGTTCCGTAAAACTTTCATTTATCCATAAGTTTATTTAAGCAATCATTTTTATTTTCCTTTATAAAAATTATCAACTTTGTATTTACTACTATTCTAAAAATCTATTATATACACCATCTCTATATAACACCCAGGGATGGGAGATTCTCCCTTCTAAAAATATGAAGAATATTCTCGAGAATATTCTCGGTAACGGTAATATATGAGAATAATCTTTTTTCCAATATTAATTTTACAATTCGTATAAGATGTGATAAAAACACAAAAGAAAGAACAAACATTAACACGAAAATACTGTACGTGGTTGATAAGCATATGAAAGCTTTTTTATGCTGTAAAATTATTCTTATAGGACATTTTTACAATTTAAAGCGGTAGTTATTGTATTTAATAACGTGTAAAACTACGACTCTTTATACAAAGGGCATATGAATTCAATTATTTCCTTTGTATAATTTTGTACTAATATTATGATAAAAAGAGTCGAAATTTGAGGCAAAACTTTTTTTATGATATAATGCCAGTAAAATATAGACTCTTAGGTTGTGAATACATTAAAAATAAGTTTTGAATTGTTAATTTAGTGTCTAGATAAATTTTAATATGTGTTCTAAAAGAGAACATAGATGTTGATATTGATATCGATATTGAGTAAATAAATGATTAAACTTATAATGTTGTTTTTTTAATTACTAGGCATTTATTCAGCTTATTTTCCATCCTTGTATATGTGTCTATAAACTGTTTTGAATATGATCTTCCTATTAAAATGGAGTATTTTTAGTAAAAAAACAGTCATGGCTTATCACTAAAGATGAAATAAGTTAAAAAAAATACGATTCCGAAAAGCAAAAACTTTGTTGTAGGCTTTTATTATTGGGTAATGTATACCAAATAACGAACATTGCGTTTAAATACATATGGACTTTATTTCCTTTTTTAACGAAGACGAATTTCTATTTAGACCTATAATTAAGTACGTGTTTACTGCTTCTAAAAATATAAAAACATTTTTAGTATTGTATTTAAAATAATTGTGGGATATTTCAACGTATAAACTATAAATTAAACCCATGCTGTGTATAAAACTTGTTAAAAAATACAGCAAAATATTTAGGATATTTTTAAAGTATTGTAGAGGGTATTAAAAGAATATCGATATAATAACTATTGTAAAGAAAATAAAGTGCTCATAAATGATTTTTGAGATGCTTTGTACCATGAAACAGTATTTTGCTATATTACGCATCATTATTTTTTGTTTACTTTCGTTTACATACTTTTGCAAAATTTACAGACAAACCATTTATATTGTATTAAACCGGGCATTGTTAAGAAAATTAAATACATTTGTTATTTCCAAATACATTTTCTTGCACGAGTTGTATTTTGTAGGTAGTTCAATGGTTAATAGTCGTATCAGGTAATCAAAGAAAATATCGAAATTAAAAATAAAAAAACGTAAAGATCATGTTTTTCTTACTAGGTAAAAAGATTCATTTTACCTGCTATTGTTATCTTTGAATTAAAGAAAATATTTGTTTTATATAGTACTTTTCATTCCGTTGTTATTTTATGGAACACCAAAAAAAGAAATCATAATGTAAATTACCAAAAGGTAATTTCCAAAATTGAGGGTCGAGAATATTCTCGGGTAATTTCCGAAAAAATGAGAATTTTTTTCATGGAATATTCTCGTGCCCATCCCTGATAACACCTGATTTTTTATTATCCGTTTGATCAAAAATTTTGCGTTGTTTGAGTTTCATAGTATTAAAGAGCATTAACTGAGATTTTTATTTTACGTCACTATAATTTTGTGGTGGACGTTTTTTTATTTATATAATCATTTTTTGCGTTTTTATAATAATTAAGGGCGCTTCTACAGTTAAAGGGGGAGGGGGGCGCCTGATTTAAGGGGTTCAAGTCTGGGGCAAGAAAAAACGAGAGGTTAAAAAATAGATGATAAATCAAATAAAAACCTAAAAATAAACAAGATATATGGTTTAATAAATGATTACATTCATTACATTACGGATTAAGTGTAATTAATATCTCCTGATATGTCAATTATATCAATTTAAATCAATTAATTCAAAGATAAAAAAATAAAATTAGCAAATTTTTTTTTATTTTTTTTCAAATAGCCAGTTTAAACATTTTAACATTTTATCCTTTCCCCCCCCCCCGACTAGGACCCCTTAAATCAGACACCCCTAACTATAGAAGCGCCTAATTAAGGTGTATGTACAACGAAGGCATTTTAATACAAAAATATGGTTTTAAATGCAGATTTGTTTTTTAGTTCTTTTTTTCATTTCCATGCATATATTTTTTATGTTGAAAAATGAAGTTTCGTGTAAATGATTCTAAGTAAAATGGGTGCATGTAAATGGAAAATACTATGCATCCTGGAAAAATGTATAAAATTACACAATAATTTTGGTTACGGCTCTGTAGTAGGGATTGCCACTATAACGTATAGTAAAAAATTGTATACAATTACTATACGCTATACCTTATAGCAGGGATGCGCAAAGGGTTCGATTTCTTATCTATTGTATATTTTCGAACCCTTAAGTTACGGCAAAATCAAATGAATGGAAGTGAATTAAAATATACCGGCTTCAGGGCCTATTTGTGTAAACAATACAGTATGGAATGCAAACCCCATGTATTTATACCAGTATATCTCCCATTAAAGTTAAACATTGCACTACATCTCTAGTATATTTTCAATTTTAGCATGAGTTTATATATGAGAATACTAATCGTTGAAGATGCAATCCGGGTACGTATTTCGTATATAAGACCGTAATATATTATACAAAAACAAACAATATTAACTTGATTGCTTTATTAAATGTTTACTTTTTGCCTAGATTACACAGAATTGTCTATTTTAAAAGACACTTTACAATTTAAGTTATATAGGACAAGGTCAAGATAAAGATATAGATTATACGATTAATAGTAATTGTGTATTTATTTTGTCTGTCTTGTCTTTAATATTTTCCTGCTTATTTATAGGGTTCGAAATTCTGTTTTATTTTTCTATGGGTTCGAAAATAATAAAACTTGCGCATCCCTGCACTAACTAACGGTATATAGTATACTGTATTTACAAAACCTAAAACTGTAGATATATTTATCTCAATTTTACAATGCACTGGAAACTAACATGTTTTATTGTGTAGTTTTATCAAATTCAATATGCTGTTCATTTTTTAGCACTTTAACTGGGTTTAAAAATCTATTTTGTACGTTGTATCTATTTTTGCAGATTTTTGCGGTATAAAATAAGTTTCATTAACACCCGCTAAGAATTTTAAATAAATTGCAAGTTTTATTTTGACATTATTATTTTTTTTTGCCAAAATAAGATATCTTTTTTTTTTTTGTATATTTAAGGCTTTGCGCGTACGAACTTATCTAGGTTTAGATTTATTTAAATATAATTTAAAAGTTGGTTTTATTACTTTTGAATATTAAATTTGCTAATTTTCGTTTATTTATACCTATAATTTTACACATACATGTTTTTTAAAAAAAAAACGTTTGCTATTACAAAAAACCCATACGTTAAAGTAAATGAAATTGTTACCGTTGCATAATTTTTGAGGCTTAGATAAACATTATATAAATCATGAAATTTTGAAAAAGCAAATTAGGATTGATTTTGGCATGAAACAACTTTATTCGACGAACCAATGCAAGGTTTTTAGCATTTCGCAAAAACTCTTGCTTTTTATCAGCTTTGTCTACAAGTTTTGTGCTCAAAAAATTGTGTCAATTCTCTTACATAAATTAACTTTTTCGACTTCCGTAGATTTATGCATAAAAATAAGTTTTTGACTTTTTTTATTTTGTTTGCGTATATCTTTGTATACTTAATATACGCAGCATTTCGCACACCTTTTTTCTACTGTTAAAATTTAGTTTCATCGTGTTTTTTAAAATGAAACGACGAATCTAATGCGTGTTTTAGAAAAGTATGTTTTTTTTGCATGATAAAATATGCGTAAGAGCTCTAAAAAATGTTTAAATCTTTTGCTGTTAATTTTTGTGTACTGATGTAACTATTAAAGTATATTGCTGTACGTTTTTTTTTTTATATAATTTTACATTCTAGCGTTAGAATACATTTAAACACATAATTTATTGACTTGCTAAAAAAGCGCACTGCAAACAACACACATGTGTGCCACCAGCCCGATGTAAAAGTTGATAGTAGTTTTTCAAGACTAAACTATCTACAAAACTAGTATTATATAACAAATTTTATGTTTTTATCTGTTTTTCATAGATGTTTTAATACAAAGATGGCCAGTATTGCTACTTTTAAAATAAGCTTTGTATCTTTTGTGTGAACAGCCTTTGTGCAATTTTGACATGCTTTATAGAGTTTCTCGATTTTAACCTTTGTTTCATAATTTGTCGTAATATTTATTTCATCTATGCCGTTTTTTTGCTAATCGTTTACACAATTTTTGTATATTTTCTTTTCTTAAAAGCACTTTTAAACTCTAGCATTTTGCGTTTGTGTAGCAGAGAATATTTTTAATGCAGGTTTTTTTTATCTTGTTTTGCAATGTAATTAAAATATGCAAAACTAGCTTTTATTTTATTTCCGTTTTACTTAAACAACTTTTTAATATCATTTTTCAGACGTTAAATTTGTTATAAGTTAAATCAAGATTAATCGCAAAGCTTTATGATTTTAAAGTAGCAAATATTTAATTTTTGTTAGTTTAACACAGAGCAGAATAAAAAGATGTTTAACTTAATCAATGTACAAAATTGAAAGAAAATACTGGTTTATAACTGTTAGAAGAATCAACAAAAGGGATGCAATAGCAACACTTTTTTTTTAATTTGTTTGTAAGTTTTTTTTTACAAATATTCTGCCAAAAAATTTTAATCAAAATCCATTTTTCCTCTTGCATATGACAAAAGGCAGTAGCAAAGTATGAGAGGGGGAAGAGGGCATTATTCATCCCCGAACTCTTTAAAAAAGGTCCCTTTTTGTTACTTTGTGTTTAAAAAGTCATCAGGCTAAAAAATAAATAAATTTTTAATAATGAAAACTTTTTATGTAATTTTTTCCACTCTAAGTATATTACTTCTAATTGAAAGTATGTCGTTGAGGATCTATTTTTTAATTTCCCGTCTCCTTTTAAAAATTCGTTCTTAGTTCGCCCCTGAAAAGGAGTAAAAGCTTAAGAAATAAAAAGCATAAGTAAGACATATTTAATTGTACACAGACATATTATTTTTTTTTTTTTTGGTGACGTCTATATATGAGAAAGCTTTCCTTATTGGTAAATTAAAAACACCCAACTTTAAATACCAGCCAGCCGGTCAAGCAAATTTGTTCCAAATAGGCATATTTTTATAATAATGTTTTGCCCTTTTTTATATTTCAAAAAAACTCGATTTTAACTTGAATTACAAATCATCTATATTTGAGAAACGTCTATAATAGAGACGTTGTATCATAGTAGTTTTTTACGTACAAATAAACAAACAAATAATGATAATTGTAAAATGGGCTATTTTATCTAGTGTATTAGTTTAGAAAAAACTAGAAAGACGTAAAAAATTGCATCAACAAGATAACATACAAATGCTCAATAATACTAAAAACAAAAAAATAACACTGGTTGTGTGGTATATACATAATAAATGCCTACTGCTTACTAAAAGACGACACTATGTTTAGTGCTATAAGAATGAACAAAAAAATTGGTTATACATTGCTTTCCATGTAAATTACGTTTAGTCTACACGAAAAAAAGCACGTTTACACAACAAATAGTGATTTAAGTATTCTTGAAAAAAAATAGAATAAAGCAATACAAAATGCAATAAAGGCTGAGTAAATAATGAACGCCAAAAGTCGTGTACAAAGGATATGGATACTATTTCTACAGTGTGAAGCAAAAACAGGTCCAGTGTAAGCATTGGTTGAAAGCTTACAATAACAATAGCCGCGCAAGTAATTTAAGTCTAATGTTTTTTATTTACGGTGTTGAATGCGAATTCTTTTTTATTTCATGAATTATAATATTTAATCTTATCGGGGTGGCATTCTGCTTTTGTACTATTACTAAGCTTTTTAATTTTGCTTTTATACTGTTTCATATTGTTATAGTTGCAAAAAAAAACAAATCTACATGCAGATGCAATATAAAAGAACAGTCACTAAGCACAACAATTTATTCTATACTTTAAAAAAGAAAAAATGCAAACCAAGTAAAATCAAATTTTTGATAGTAAATTTTATAGTTGCCATTTTTATTTCAACCGGATTATTTAACTGTTTTAAAGCGGATACTTGTAGTCCATTTTTAGAATATGATTTTCAAAAGTATATTTTTTATAGTTTTAAAAAATTTTGAAGTTTGTTGAAAATGATTTAAGTTACAGAAGATTTTAAAAATGGTAGAATTCGCACATAAAATCAATCCAAATATGTGTCTGCGAGATTTTACCCCTTAAAAAAGAAAAAGCTGTCAGAAAAAAATGGTTACAACAGGAGTAGAAAAACTTTTTACATTAAAACAATATGTTAGATACTCTAAAGTTTTTAGAGTGCCTTTTTATTTTAGGCATTAAATACGGACTTGCCTTAATTACGGAACATGTGTAAACATTGCCTTATAATGACCATTTTGGCCATATATGGTAGCCATATATTTTTCAGTTAAATATTAATATTATAAAGATGGAAATTGGAAATAAAAAGCTAAAATATGTTTTTTTTTTTCATTTTAGCTTTTGAAAAATGTAAAAGTCAGTGCCTGAATGTTTTAACTTATTTAAAGCTTTGTGTTTTTAAAAATTTGTTGTGTGAAGTTTTACGAATAAGTAAAAAAAGGGATATTTACATAAGATAAAAAAATTTAAAATGATATAAATAGATAGACTTTGTATATACCACTAATTTACTCTTCATGGCTCCTTGCCCAGGACTATTAGTATTTAATCGATTGCAAATCCGTAGAGATGTCGTATTAATTTTGTTTTAAATAAAAATAGACATTTATAGGCAATCGTTTGTAGCCAACATTATAGATTAGTCATCTAATCAGGCATTGTGAAATCGATCAAATTAAAACCGGTTGATCTTTTGGATATAACAAATACATGCATATGGATAAATGATGGATCTCTTTATATACGTTGAAATATAGCAAAAAAAGTTTTCTACCTGTTTTATGTAAAGAATAACGTTAAGATAAATACATTTCTGTTCAAAATCTTATAGTAAAAAAACCCGAAATTAAAAAATGCATGCCTTTCTCAATTGTATATTTAAATTCTCGATTTTTTGTATTGAGCCTCTATACGGCTTAAATAATGTAAAAATTCATGTAAACACAAGTTTAGGCAAAGCAATAAAATATTAATTTAAACAAAAAGGAATTTTAAAAAATCTTTTTATACACTAAGATACAGACACAATAGAAAGTATCTGATATATTGCATACTTTGATTACCTAATAACGATGCTGAAGTTCTAGCGTTCTAATTTTTTTACGATGAAAGCATGATTTTTTCTTTTGTTCGAAACTCATATTACAGCATAAAAACCATTGTCCTTTGTTTAAGCTTTAAACACTGTGGTGTATAGCAAATTCGATAAAAAAAAGTTAAAATATTATTGATTAAAAACGGAACAAACTATAAAGCGTAGTAAAAACATAATTGTATTATGTTAAGGACTAGTTATCCCGAGACGTATTTACTTCTTTGTTCAGGCTTTAATAAAAAAAATCTTATTTTTTTTGGTCAAAAATAAATCCTCTTTAAACGTTTTTTTGGCAAAAAATTAAGCAATTTTTTTTTGGGAGTTTTTAACGTGATCAAGCCATACGATCAAAAAAACAGAAAATTATTGCAGCAAATAAACCAATAAAAAAATTAGCAAATCCCTAGTGCACTGTTTTTTTCATGTACCTGGATTAATAAACAATAATTTCAAGGAATTAAATGAAAAAAAAGCCATATTAAAATATAACACCCACAAAAAATAAACATGCACATAAAACAAATAAGAACCCTTTCGCTTCAAGTTATTTACATATAACAAGTAGAGTATAGATTTTTTATATTACATTTTTGTTGTACAAATTATCCGATCAACGGAGAAAAAGAAAACATTTATGAGAACTTACTTTTAGTATGTGTGCAAAAATAACAATATTGCAAATATAAAATCGAAGCCAGACTTAATATACAAAATTAGACAACGCCCAGCCGTAATACACGTTTATGGAAAATTAAGGATTATCAGTAAAAAACAAATTGGTTATTTACGACTAATTCTTTTGACGTAGAACCATATAAGGTTGGCACAGATCATTTGTATTTTTGTTTTTTTTTACAAATCCCATGTTAATTTTTTTTATATCAAAGTTTCCTTATATGTGCGAAACCTTTACGGTAAATTCTCTATCCATGACACTTTTCATCGATGTTAATTATCTCTTTTTATGTAAATTGGACTCGAAAAAGATGTAATAGTAAGTAGTGACAAACAAATGCAGATATTTATTGTGTATCTCTATAATTATTATATGTTATATAGTTTTTCAGATTTTTTTTTAGCTCCATCTTTTTGCCCACAAATTCTATCTATGACACTTTTTGGGTTTGACTCTAAGGGTGTCATGGATGGAGATTTACCTGTATTAGAATATTACTTTGTGAATTATGGTGTGTCTCTAAGAGAAGAGTATCATCTATGTTGTAATTTTGTCGTACAGACAGCCTTCATTTACCATAAATAAGTTATTTTTTGCATTCTTAGTACAACTCTAATGATTACTGTGTTTCTATACACTTTATTGCAAAATATTAATATTATTTAATATAATTTTTTGTAAACCATCCTTTACGACACTTTTTTTCAATTGTTGGGTTTACGTCAAAACACTTAAAAAAAATATGTAATTATCTTATTATTTACTATTTTGTTTTTATTGAGGAGTATTTTTTATATAGATTAGAACCTTTTGCTACATGACAATCATAAAGAAAGTTGTTATAGATGATAGCAATATAAAGTCTATAATTTTGACACGCGTAATTTCAAGCCCTACCACCTTATTAAGAAATAATGTGTTTGTATCGCATTCATGTGAAATTTTTATTTTAGTTGCAATGTTTCTTATCCAAATATTTTTTACTACAAACAATTTATTAAAAAATGTCGTTGTAATATTGTGTAATGTATATTCTTATGCATTTTTTTTACATTGTTTGTTTACAGGTATTCTTTATCTCGTATGAGTTTTGTTTTGATTTTTAATAATAAAGTATTCTGGATGTCTTCGTTTTTAAAATTTGTTTTTGCTTAACATACTTTTTTTTGTATCTCTCTTTTACTCTGTTCATATCCTATCCATTATCCGCATTTATTTTTCTTTTCTAAGCCTAATAAAAAATAACTCTTATTTGTTATTCTAAACAGAATAAATATTATCGTTCCTGCCCTATATCGTACCTTTATACTGACATATACCGATTTGTCATTTTTTTTTTTTTTGCTTCTTTAAGGCTTTCTGTTTCTTTCCTATACAATTTTTTGTACCCACTTACTTTTATTCTGTTTTGTAGTATACTCTCATATCTTTTTATTACAGTTTTGTCTTATTTACTATCATTTTTTTTTATATTTGTATATTCTCCGTTTTTTTATGTTTTTTTTTGTATCTTCCTTTTTTTTCTTGTATGTTTTTTTTTCCCGTTTTTGTATTAGCTGTAATTGTGTATATTTTTTCCATTTTTATTTATATTTTTCTCCAAATCATTTTTTTTTACACTGCAGTAAACCGTATCCTGTTGAAAGTGGAAGAAATTTCAAGAAAAAATAACTTTAGAGATAATGTCAAGAAAAAAAGTATTTCGGTAAAAATACATATTTTAATAATGATTTTACAAGTTTATATTTTACTTTTAACAGAATACATAACTTAGAATGTTTCTTTTATGTGTTCAACGCTAAATTGTCTCTTCTAGCTGCAGCAATGCTTATTTATAGCTGCATAATTTTCCGCGTCTATATCGTTGTGCCTAAAATGTCTTATCTTTGCATTTTATAATGTGCGTTCGCATCCACGGAAATCTTTATACTTTTCCAATGATGGAATTTTGCTGCTATCATTGACTTTTTTTTGTGTAAAATACTAGCTTACAGCTTCACTCAACAAAACGCTGTTTTTTTGATGATGGCCATTACCCGTGTTTTATTTGGGTTTTGTGTTGGTCATTTTGCTTGGCTATTTTTACAATCAGTTTAAAATGTCATATTTTCTGTCAGAAACTACAAAAAGTAGAAATATAAAATGAATTACTTTTTTTGTGTTGTTGTTGCATTAAAAACTCTTTTTTTTATTGCGATAAAGTACTCGATTAATGATGTTAAAAACATATTTTCTTTTTAAACTAAAAATAAGAAGTCTTCAAAAGTAACGCCTAGTTCTTTCGTGATTATTGATTGATACTTAACAGCCTCATTCTTATAACGAACGTATTTTTTAAAAGCCAAAATCGATCAGATTTCGGTTTCGTTACCCGTTTTTTAATTGATTATGCCCGGCCTCCTACATTTAATTTTTTTACAAGTATTTTTCCAAAATAGATTTTAGAATAGAGTATATAGCACTAAAAATATTTTTTATTTCTTTTGGTACACTTATATATAGTTAAAAACTAATCCCTTTAAAAAATATGCTTTTTCTTTATCTTTAAAAGTTTCTAGATGCTTTAAAGCATAAAAAATATGGCAAAATACAGGTGCCATCCTTGTCAAATATCAGTAATATTTACTTCTACTGACCATTGCGTTTCAATCTTTTAAAGCCTCTGTATTTTTTTGGTTGGCTAGATTAATCAGTGTTAGATTTTAATATCAGAAAAAACAACAAGAACAAACAAAGCACAAAAATGCTGTATGAATATGTTTTTACTCTTTTATATTGATTTTTTACACAACAACGATGCTTTTTTGATTTGCATAAAAATTCAACGGACTGTAATAAAAAAAATACTTATTTTGTTGGTTGTTTTTTTTATTGTGTAACAAAATTACTGTTTTTTATTCTTATATGCTAAAAAACATACTGTTCACAGTTATAGAAAAAAAATTTTACTTATTTTTTTAATTAAATTTGATTGCGGTCTTTATTAGTGTTTGTGTATTTGTGTATTGTTTATCCATTATAACGCATAGACAAATTAAAATTTAACTGTAAAAAAGAACATGTAAACGTAAAAAAAATGCAGCAGTAAAAACAAAAACACCAGGCGTTACCTTAAAATATTGCTTAAAATACTGAATTAGGGTTTACAAAACTTAGACTACTATTTTCTCACAAGGTTTGTACCGTTTTCTTTTTTTTTTATATTAAATTTAGTATTTTGTAACATATATTTAAAGTGTGTAAAATGGTCATATAGTGTATAAGTTTTGCCTTGCAACAGTATCATTTTTTACAATGCTGCAAAATCTGTAAGTTTTGGTTAAACTAGCGGCTTAAAAGTACTTGATCTCGTACAGAAGCAAATTATAGGGTTGGTTATAATGTTTTAATGCACATGCGCCTAAAATTTTTTTTTTCATTGCATTTACAAATTTGTATTGTTTATTTGTAAATCCTTTTTCTTGTAATTTATATAAAATTATGCATAATACCTCTTTTGTCGATCTCATATTTTTATAATGCAAATATCAACTTAAGGTATACTTATCAATCCTAAGGCCAGCATAAACTCACAGAAAAGGCGTTATAGCCGCTTATTACGAAACCAAACTTACATGTAAAAACAAAAATATTTGTAAAAGAGTATGTTGTGTTTTTCGTTACGACCTGCAAAATAATTTTCATCAATAAGTCCATTTTATTTTCTATTTATGTTTTCTGCATGCAAAGTCATATAGAGCTTTTCCTTTTTGTACTTTTGTTTTCTAACAGCATTGTTAGTTTTATATTATAAGTCGGTTTTATGTTTTGTAAAGGTTTTACCTGTATTCATATTTAAAAACAATTTTTGGCCAAACAAGAAAATAAAAAAAAAACATGACTACTAGCAATTATAATGTCTCTTTTGTACTATAATACAAGTAAAATTGCGATTTGCAATAAAGTATTATTTTTTGAATATATTTTTACTGAAAATATGTATTATAACATAAAAAGTAAGCTTTTAAAATGTAGATTGTAACTTATAAAGCTGTACAGATATAGTTTTATAATAATTAAATAAATTATTCGCGGTCAAATTTTTACGGTTTTCTTTTGTATTTTTAAAAGAAACGGTTAAGAACTTATAATTTAAAAAGTATTTAAAAAAAATAAATAGCAATGACGTCTTTTTTTTGCTTTACATACCTTGAGTATGTTATAACGTCAGGTGATGGCATGTTATTTTTTCCTCCTTACGTGAGTCATGACGTCTATAGACAATATGATCAACAAAAAAACATCAACTGAAAAGCAACTCAACAGAATGAATGCACGCCCAACTATAGATCCTCACAATTATGGCCTTATCTTTTTTATGATGTGCATTCGAGCATTTTTTAATGCTAATATTGCACTTTTTGCAAAAAATTTAAATTGTAATAGTTGAATTTATTAGTTAGTTTAGTTTGCTACCGTAAATATTGAACACATACGACTTAAGAGCTATGTATCTTTTTAGTTAACGTTTAATATTCAAATTCTTGTTAGATAAATGGAAATAGTAAACAACCCTAGAAATAACATATATACGTACTTTCGAAAAAAAAAGCTTCGTTTAATGTTGTAATATATCAGATTAACAATTTAAAATATATGTACTCTGCTGTTCTTTGCAATAAGGAGTTTTGCGAACTCTTGTCTGTGTAGAATAATATAGGTAGTATTTATTTTATTATTGAATAGTCTTTTTTGCTTATTTGTTAGTGAATAGTCATAGTTAACTGTGTCACTGTTTGATCACCAAATATTTTTTTTGAATATAAAAAATCTAAGCACAAAAAAATGTGCTGCGAAAACAGTTGTTTGATGTTTTAAAAGCAAACGCCGGCAATAAATACTCGTTTATACAAACGAAGATAAAAAAATCCGACGTAGTACCATTTTCTTACAGTTTTTATTCAAGTATAACATAATTTAACCTGTCGTTTGAGACTGCACCATTTTTCTAATGCAACATGCCTCAAACACTTTTTAGAACTTGAAACAAAACATTTGACATTTATGCATATAAATTTATTTTCCTAGTAAAAAAACAAGGATTGCTCTTAAATTTATTTTTTATATATACTTATGTTATACATAGTGTGACCGGATTTTTTTGTAAAAAATGGGCAAAAAAAAAGTACATTTTGGCAATAAAAAAATATGTTAAACAATCGGGGTAAATAAAATATAACAACAAAAATCATCTGCATATAGTTTTGCGTTTTTTTATTGTTTAAAAGTATCGACATATCATAAAGTACGGTTTTAGTATGATCAAATCAAATGTGCACTTTTTTCGACATCTCTTTTCAAGTGCCACGGGTTGTAACTAAATTCGAAAAATGGTATTACCAACCTTGTTTTGCATTCGACATCGACATATGAGCATTGGTGCCTGACTTGATTGCATTGTAACATGACCTTTTTTAGTCATTCTCTGTCTTTTTACAATAAATTTTGACAATATAAGCAACCGATATTTTTAACGCATTTATAAAAAGAAAAATATCCGGCTCTATAAAAACTAAGTTTTTATACATAAAGACGTTGAAGTAAACTTTTAATATCGCAGAAATAACAAAAGAAGAGGTTTTTACATAAAAACAATTTTTGTATGTTTAACATGTGTAACTTGTATTTAAAAAGAGTATAGCTAGAAAAAAATAGTAGACTGATAAATTACGCGTTACAAAAACCTTGACATAAATTACAAAGACTATCGTAGATAAATACATCACAAAACAAATTTACCGACAATTTGATAGCGAACTTAAGTGTATTTTATATTATTATATAATTTTTTTTGCCGCAAAGTAATAGTTCATATATGAAAATAGTATGTTATAATTTTTTCATAAATATGTATAAACATTGTGTTAACTAGTTTGGTTTTCGCAGCAAGTACATGATAAAACACGTTAAAGAAAAAGACCGTACAAAACACTAAACTCACAGGTATATAAAAAGTGGACGTGATTTCTATTTTTTTTTGTGCATAGTGTCTTTACACTTTTATTTTTGTGCTTTTTTTGTAGACAATTTGCTCAAATTAAATATCAATATGTTCCTACAAGATGTTTGATTGTTCAGAGGTTTTTGTTTTGTATTTTTATCAATTTTTTGGTCGTCAAATAGTTTTTTAGTCGATATTGATTGTAAAAAGAAAAATATTAATTGCAATGTCTGCAGTTTCGTATGCAATCAACACTCTACTAGTAGTAAGCATGTTGGATATCTTGGAAATGATTGCGCTTAATTGCTACACATCAAAGTG
Source organism: Agrenia bidenticulata (assembly GCA_034694785.1). Classification (NCBI taxonomy): domain Eukaryota; kingdom Metazoa; phylum Arthropoda; class Collembola; order Entomobryomorpha; family Isotomidae; genus Agrenia; species Agrenia bidenticulata. The sequence goes on along the minus strand of JAQFYM010003085.1, from coordinate 1,862 downwards.
GTTTTTTGCGTGTCGGGCTATACGCAAATCATTGCATATATCGACCCAAGTTGAAGAGCTTCATGCATGTTAATCGCCAGCGAAAAAACGTTTGCTTTGTTTTATGTAAACACACGTTCTTTTTTATGTGTAGTTACTGTGTAGTGAGGCCTCATTTTTTTGTTTACGGTTTTGAATTTTCTCTGATCTTAATTGAGTGTTAAATTTAATTAGACAAGCAATGGTATAAAAAAACCTAAACTAAATATAACAATTATTCTGGGAATCAATTTTTTATATATAAGAAACAACAATATATTGCCACGGTAAAATATAAACTGTTTTTTTGTCCTTGGTCTTTATATTTAAAACATGCTAACAACAAAATGTCAATACATTTTACAATACCAAATATCTTTGATTACAACAAAAATATTAAAATAAAAAAAATAAGATAATAAATTTGTACATAATGCAATATTTTCTAAGTTGCTACGAATTTTTTGTAATAATGTAAGTTAACATTGCTTTATAAAATATAAAAAATCTAACATATAGTTTTTCTGTTTGTTGTAGCTTATAAATTTGGATAATGTAACCGTACAGTAGTTTTTATTCTATGAAAAAAACGGCAAAAAAAGTATTTTTGAAATAAGCAATTTATTTGCTTTTTTTTATAGTTTTACATTTCATATTGTGCTTTTTTGCGTTTGTTAATAAATTTTAGTTGCATTATGTATATAGAGAATTATAATTCATTACATTAATTCAAAAAAAAACACAAAAAAAGGGCAGGACAATAAAAGGACAATTTTTAACAGATAAAAAGAACGAAATTTGTATAAAAAGTAAGTCAGGTCACACTAGTTATGGCTAAGCTTGAACTGGGCTATTGCTTTAAAAAAAAAGGTCTAAAATAGCCAAGCTTTATTTGGCCTCTTGCACCGAAAATAGTTGTCTTAAATATTCAGTGGGAACTCGTCAAAAGCGGAGAAAGTACTGTTTAACATAAAAAATAGGTTTAAGTGCCAATTACTATGTAAAATTAAAAAATTATCATTAGAAAGTTTAATATAAAAAAAGGATTAATCCGTTTCATAATTTTTTTTTCCGTTTGTTTATTTTGAAAACGCATATAGATGCCAATCAACATAAACCGGGCGACTATACATTAACAAGAAAATATGGATAGATTATAATGTAAAATATAGTAAAGTTGTATAAATAATACATAAAATACACGATGAAGTGTCATTCAATGTTGTATTAGCCTGTTATAAAATAAAAAAGTTTTTTGTAAGTTTTTCTTCTAAACTAACCCTAACCTATCCCTAAACAAATCAAAATGGATTTAAAAACCATTACGTACTTATAAGCAGTAAAGCCCCTTTTTTTTGATGTTTTTACATGTTTGTGGTATTTATATTTTAATTATCTGCATTTCATCTTTTTATTATTTAATTTATGCTTTTTATCGCATGATAAAAAACGGCTGGAGGTAAAATACTCAATTAAAGACAGGGAGAATTATGGTTTTTTGTACAAAATTATATTTGTTTTTAAGGAATTTAAATTAATATGTTATTTAATTTTTTGTCTTGCTTATTTTATTTTATTATGTTCTTTTTTTTTAATAAATTCGAACCTTTTTACTAGTTTCTTAGATTTTGTATATACAATTTATTTCTTCTTTGTTTACTAAAACGTGCCCGGGCGAGTTTTTCTTTATGCCTTTGCCGGCGAGTTTTGTACAATTCGCCTCAGGTCAAATCTCTCACCCCTCGATTTTGTAATAAAAAATTTATTTTTTATTTTTTAAACTAAGAGGATTTTTATTAATCTTCAATTAAAAGCACAGAATATATTGTCTAAATTATCCTCCT
>JAQFYM010003084.1:0-20083 GCA_034694785.1 Agrenia bidenticulata | reverse complement strand
TTTCTTGTGACCAATGTGCCTTATTCTTCGATGACTTATTCTAAAATTATCTGTATAATCTACCTTTAACATTTTTTTCCTCTAATATCAGTTGCTGTGATGTAATTTACCTTATAACATAAGGGTATCACTTCTAACAATAAAAAATGAAGTAGTTTTTGAAAGTCAATGATTAAACGTGAGTTTCCAGGATGTCCGGAATATAAAGATAAAGCGGCTTTCGTTTGAGAAGGGGCTTAGAGAATGAATGAAGAAGGCATAGGGGGATTTTGTTAGTGTGTGGATGTCCCTATGAAATAAATAGGAAGCAACTGCATCCTGTAACTTTTTTATGGAGGGACGGAACCGTGTAATTTCATTTCTCTTTCCATATGCTCCAGTAGACAATTACCTGGACAGAGTGGGTTCGTGTATTAATATTACCGTTCCTTTTTTATATTGACTCTTTTAAAAGGCCGTCGGGCTCAGTTAGGCTCTTCCAGCAATCCCAAACACACCACAGGCAAATACACTCTGGACAACTTACTTTATCAACTATCAACAACCAAATCAACTTGCAACCTCTCAACTTGAAGGTAAGCCAAATTTTAAGACCTTAAAGTTAGTTAAGGGTGGGTTAAAGCCATCGCTTTTTAAATTACTGTTAAAAACATCCCAGAAACATCCCTGGAAATTTTTCGAAAGAATTGAAGCTGGGATTTAAAATTTTCACACCCTCTGGAGTCGAAAATAAATTTTAAAATATAATTTGGACTCGCAACTTATCCGTTATTTTGGACCCTAGGGGGTGAGTCAAAATCTTAAATCTCATCTCATTAAATTGTCTACAATTTTTAGCTTCTAGATATCCGAAAATAATTTTAAGAAACTCTGTAGACGATGAATTTTTTAAAGTCAATTTTTAGCTGTGGTTAAGCGATTACTTTAACCCATCCTAAAATTTTTTGTAATAGTATTTAAAGTTGAATAGATTTATGTAATAATAATTATAGTTTGGATTGAGGAAAGTCTGTAGATTTTCATTGAGATTTTAAAGGAAGGCCATATTGATTAATGCCTTCATAGAATTGCATTTCTTTTCCAGTAGCTAATTCTAGTTTAATAATTCTAATTCTAATTAAAATCTTATCTCTCCAGTACTTTATTTATGCTCTCATACACAATTACAATTACTATCAAGTTGTTCTCTAATCTTTAAATTAATCTTGAGCTATGATAAATAATAACAGAGATTTTGTTTTTTTTTACTAGTTACTTTTGAAAAGTGAGAGTCAATTATTTTCTGTCTCTGGAGTTACTTAAACACGCAAAGACTAATCGAGTCAGAAAAGGCGGTGGTAGGATTGTCTTTGTGAATTTCATAGCGGAGGGAGATATTTTGTATTGTAGTGTCGACATTTTAATAAAACTAGCTTTTTTAACGTATTGTTTTTCAAACGATTCGGTTTTTTAAACGGATTATTTTATAAAATAAACCGTTTTTAAAACGGATAAAATTGTACTGGGTTCTAGTTTTTGTTTCCAACCATTTGAATAGGATTGACTGAGTTTTTTGTATTGTAACTGGAGAGGATGGAAGACGCGTGCCATGAATCCTCGTCTCTAAGGATTCTCACCTTCAACTCCTCCCACACCCGACCTTCCGTGACTTTAAAATTATAAACTCAATCCCTATCGTATAAAGTCAAACCTAAGCCCTTACTCCCCTTATTTTACAACATCATGTAACACAGTTCTCAAAGTATATTAATTCAAAAGTGAAGTGTCTCTACAGTCCCTTTACAAAAACACGAAGGGGCTTCAACTCCATACCGTAAAAGTTTAAATAACCCCCCTACCCTCCAATCTGTCCAGGGGTATCACTTACAGAGTTTATAAACAAGTCAATTAGTACAACATGGTCGCATGTCATGTTGAACAAGGAAGCCCTTAAGTGACAAAGACAGCCTTTAAGTGACAATTTTAAAAGGCCTCCGCGGGGAACTCGAGACGGGGGAACGTGAAACAGTTAAATTAGAGAGGACTCAAAAGTCTCAAGTGTCCTCCTCCCCAATGCCCCCTCCTCCTCACCTCATGACCCAAAATGGTGATGACACTCATCCTGGACACTTGGGAAACGCTCTCGTTAACAGCCGGCTGTAACCTCTACTCCAAAAAGTTCAAGTTCTGTGCCCTCAACGTTCGAAACGCGGACCAAGGCTACCAACTCGCCAAGCACAAGCTCGGGAAGTCCCTTGGCTTCAACTCCTCAGCCCTGGGGGGCATCGTGAGGACGGGGAGTGAAATCATCAGCAGCAGTGGGAGTGGCAGTGGGGGCAACATGTACTTCCGGGAGAGGGACAAGCCCTTAGTGGACGCGGACACGTTCCTCGCCACAGCCTTGCCCAAGATCCTGATGGCGGGTGTGATCATCTTCCTCAACGCCTTGGCCATCGTCACCTTGATCCGGAGTAATCGATGGATGACCTCGATCGGGTCATCGACGAGGAACAAGAGCTTCTTCTTCCTTCCTCAGTCCACTCAAGGGCTCCTTCATTCCTTGTTCTTTGCCTATTTGATCCTGGGGCTGTTGACGCTGTATTCCCAACTCTCCCTCTCCGCCTTTATACTTGGGGAGTATCGGTTCGTGGAGGACCAAGGGATGGAATGCCTTAGTGTCAACTGTTCTTTGATTGCTATCAGTGTGGCTATTTCCCTTCATTTGGTGTCCCTTGCTGTGGACAGGACCCTTGCGGCTTACTTGAGCTATGCCAAGTACACCGAAATGGCCAAAGGTGAGTTATCATGTCAGATTGTACTGTGTCAAGGGGGGCTAGTAGGGATACCTTTTTTCGAGATCATTCCATTTGTAGTAAAGCCTCTAAGGTCTTTTAATATCTTTTTTGATGCCTTTATTGACTCGAAAGTTGGAAAGGGTCAAACTGGTTTAAAAAGGGTTAAGTTGATAGGTATTTTAAATTTGAATTGCAGGTACAGTTCCACTATGGCTTTTAGCGATCTGGCTGCCGTCAGGGATCCTGGGGGCCCTTCCCCTGGCCGGCTGGAGGAACAACTTCAGCTTCTGCATCTTCCTCCACCAATTCAACGACGACTACCTCAAGTTCGTCTCTGGCTTCTTCTTTGCGAACATGTGTCTGATGCCGTGTCTGTACTTGTACTTCCTCTCCTTCCTCAAGCCCATCGTCCCCGACTCCCGCACACTTTACCGGTGGCACCGGAAACTCCAGTCCCACCACCGACTCACCTTTGCCCTCATCCTCGGGGTGAACACGGTGTGCTGGTGTCCCTTCCACTTGTACCTCCTCCTCTCCTGCCTCACCTGTCCCTTCCCCTCCTTCGGCACCGGCTTCCTCCTCGAGTACCTCTTCATCATCGCCCTCGTCCCCAGCGTCGTCATCCCCATGATGTTCACCATAAGGTCCAGTGCATTGGACCAGTGTGCGGCCAAGATCTCCAGGTTCGTCCACTTCCGAGAGGACGGGAAGCCCGGGGAAGGGTTCACCTATGACACGAACCCTTTGAGTAGGTACTCCTTAAGGTCCACCAAGAAGTCCCCTCTGTTCTACATCGACGAGTTCCCGACCTCCTCCGCCTCTTCTTCCTACAAGGACACGCTGGCCAGTAAGAAGGGCAGCTTCTTCGTCCCCAAGTACCTCCCTATGGATAAGGCGAAGGGAGCTGGGGGTGATGGGGGCATACGGGCTAATAAGTATATTAAGAACTCTAAGAACTCAAGGTATAATAATGTGACCCAAGGGTTGACCCAGGAGTCAAGAGGGGGTGAGGACAAGGAGACGTCCATGACTCACTTTTCTGTCTATTTGAATAAGGGCTACAGCTGTGGGGAGAGGGAGGAGCCGCTGTATGAGAATGGGGAGGTTTTAAGGGCTTCTTCCGCGTCCACGGGGGAGACTGATAGTCAGTGTGGGTTCCCGGTCATAAGTCCGGGAGGGAGTAGGGAAGGGCCGGTGGGGCCGAGTCGGGGCTCGACGAATGTTAGTATTATCGAAATCGACGAGGACCCTTATTACTCGAGGATCATAACGGATGGGACGAATGATTTACATTCCCTTAGAAGATAGTTTTTTTTAAGGGCTCGAAACTCGAGTGGTTGATATCGAGGAGTTCATGTACATAATTTTATATCTTATGGAGGGAATCGGGATATTTTTTATGGAATGTTCAGGCTGGTTCTTGGCACGTGTTGATGGATTGATAAAAATGTAAGAAAAAGTCACTAAGGGGCTCGTGTTTAAAGTCCAAGGCTAAGGACACGTGTGCCTTAATAACACGTTGATGAAGAGGAAATGGTAAACCGGCTGGGGTACTTTTTTCCTAGAATTTAAAATCGGATAGGCGAATGGAGAGAGTCTTTTAAGGCTAGACTGAAAATATCAAAGAGGAGAAAATAATGAAGGGCTTCCAGTGCCATATTTATTTATTAAAAAAACCTGAAGATTAATTAAGTGTTCTGTGTACGATAGTTCAATTTTAAAAGGCTTGGGTCCTTAGAGTTTGAGCCTTCTTTTGAAAATCCTATCGTCGTCCTTGGTTAAAAGCGTGGTCGGTCAATTTCTCAAAAATGAAATGAAAAAAAACGCTATCCAAAATAGTTATTGCGAATTTTGTTTTTGGATATTTATAATTAAGGGTTAATTTTTTGGCCATTACCATTTTGGATATTGATTTTTGGGATTTGACATACAGCCAGTTAAAAGGTTTAAGTTTGGGTAACAATGGGCGACTAGCCAAACTATTAGCCACAATAAAGAGGAAAAAGTGCTTTTCAAAACTTTAAATAAAAATCCTTATTATTATTATTATCATCATCGTAATGATTTTGTATGTTAATATATGTTCCCAGATGTATTACGAGGACTTTAAATTTAAAAGGCCTAACAGACATGTATTTTAATAGCTTTATACATATAAATAAATAGGTTTTTAATTTGCACGGCATAAATAAATATGCCTAATGGATTATTCCAGCCCCCAGGGATTTTAAATGTTTGACCACTCGATTGTTAAATTAAATCCGTATTTTTGTTCAATAGTATTAGAGCTAAGCATTTGGATTCCTGCCACATGTAAGTCTAATCCATTGTTGTAAATCATCCCTCTCTTACCTACCTTAGCATATACATATAAAAATATGCATATTTCTATATGAAAATGTATATCTTAGACTGCACTCAGCCCCAACTGCCTCCCACTCCACCAACACCAAAACTAAAACCTTGCAGATTTAACATGTTCCCCATACCACACGAACTAGTGGGATAAATGCGAGAGTTCCATTGTTAAAGACTCAGTCCATTGTTAAAGACTCACTCCCAACATGTAGAGAACTTGTACAAGTAGGAAAGCCCACACTGCCTATTTCTAAATTCCTCCTTCCTCAAATATGCGGAAAAGGTCGAGAGACTCGTCCACACATAATAAATAAAAAACTACTTCCATAAGACTAATGCTATAGATAAAAAAACGTGTAGTTTTTAGAACATGTTTTAAAAGACATGGGAGAGTGATTTTATTCGCATATAATTTATGAAGGACCCTCTAGGGATTTGGTGGGGGTGAGAACTGTGAGAGAAGGTATTAAAACCACAAAGGGGGGTGGGGATCTCACATCTTGGTTTTAATGTGTGACTGTGGTGGTTTAAAAGTTTGGTTAAGGCCGTGGTCATCTGTATTTAATAGAAGGTGTGATGATATCTTTCTCTCTAAGACCCTTTTTTTTTAAAAAGTCCTTTGCTCATGGTTTTGATTTGGCATAGTTTGGGTTCGAGGGGGTTGGGGAAGGGGGGTGTATAGTTTTTATTTATGTTAGAGAGTGTGAGTGGATGTTTTTTGTTTAGATGATAGAATTCCTCTCTTCATTTCCTTTTGAAATGAGATTCAGTTGTGATTTTAAAGGTGAGGAGAAAAGAGTGTGGCCTGGTCATTCAACTGCATATAATAAACTGACTTGAATCTTATCATTTTTAAGGCTTATCAAATATTATATTGGGGCTTATCTTGGGGATAACCTCAACTTTTGGATTATTTTTATTATTTACATGGATAAGTTTGTGTAGATTTTTCGTTTCTTTAGTGTGGACTTGTGGAGTGTTTTAAAGCTTGAAGCTTTTAAAAGAGTTGACATTTTAAAATAAAATAAGTTTTTTTTAATAGTTTTTTTTAAATAGTTTTTTTGTATGGTGTGAAAAAGTTTTTTGTTACTATTACGTGTAATATTTTAATATAAAGCTCAAAAGGACGTTTGGATTTTACACAAATTGTGACTTGGATCAATAAATAATAAAATATGGAATAACTTACAGTAATATAACAGTGTGTGTTTTTTATTGGATTTCTCAAAATCCCGTTGACAGTTTTTGTGTGAATTTGATTGATTGATTGATTGATTGTGTTAAGCGATTGATAAATTAAAGTGAGTGGACTCCAAGAAGGTTCTCCGAAATGTCCGGGGATTATGAGCGGATCAAGAGCTTGTGCTTAAAACGGGGAGATTTATGGGAAGACCCGGACTTCCAGGCTGTCCAGTCTTCCGTCTTTTATCATCAGACCCCGCCCTTCCAGTTTGTATGGAAAAGGCCAAAGGTTTGTTTACCATGCTAATTTTTTTAGATAAGGATTTAATAATTTGTAGAGATGTTCGTGTGTTCCTGGCTGATGGGCACGAAGGACCGATGAAGAGGCCGTTTAGTTATTGTGTCTGCACATGGACGAGGTGGTTTGTATGAGATTTGCTCAGGAAGTGTGTCGAACTTTGCGTACAATGTCCATAAATATGCTAATTAAATGCAAATTAAATTGATACCACTTGTTGAAATTCAAACCCTCGTTTTCTAGACTAGTATGCAAAGTCGTGTGTGTAGCTATCTACACGAGTTGCTTAGAAGAGACCTTTTCAATGCTCTTACATAGTTTATTAGTGTTAGTGTAAAGAGATTGAGTGCGAGTGGGTTGACCACATTCCAAAGCTTTAAAAAAACATCCTCAAACTGCATCTCTGTGGACAGTAATGATTCTCTTGTCTTTATTGGATACAAAAGCGGGTACACAGGCCCGGACCGGACGGGGTTGTACAAGTGGGTGTAACAAAACAAGGGAGCATTTTGTGCTTTGGGCCATCGTCCGTATTTTCAGCCTATTGATCAGCTGTTCATAAATTGAGTGAAAAAAATTTCGACACAACTGTTATCCAATTTTTTTTTAATATTTCTAGGAACTAAGTGGAAATCCTGCATTCGTGTCTACCGGAAACTCCGAACAGTTCGACATCCTTCCAGGAAAACTAGGTAAGATTTGTGCAGCAATGCTCTGACATTGATACAGTCCCAAATCAATCAGAAGCCAAAAGTAACTTTAGCACAACCTCTCTATTGAAAAGAAAAGTGAGAGTAGATAAGCCTAACACATTGTGTGGGTAGCCTTAGCTCAGCTTTATAAATTAAAAGTGTAAGCCTATAGTAGATCCAAAGAGCATCAAAATCCATCTAGCAGGTTCAGACTATCGACTAGACAGACAGACAGGCAGACATTTTTATAGAATTATAGAGAAGACGAGTCAGGTAATTAAATCGTTTCGTGTGTAGGATTATCTTTCTTGGCTTTGGTAATGTTTGAAGCAGCGTTTATGAATTGCCCATAATTGGATCCGAAAAGGCTAATCCATCTAACAGTTTCTAATTAAGAGACATGCAAATAAAAGAGTCCCGTTTTTCTCTAGGCTTGCCCCCACGTCCACGTCATATGTCATGTCATGTCACCTCATCCTTTAAAATACAACCCGAGCATTGATATGAAATTAAAATTTCTATGCATGTTAATGATTTAAAATTAAAACCCGTTGGGGAATGTAATTGACAGGGGACCGATGGCTAGTTTCGTGCCTTGGATGTCTGTGGCTGTCCAAGGAGCTGTTCCACCGGGTCGTCCCGGCGGACCAAGCCTTCAGCGACAAGAACATTGTCAAGAGCTCGGATGACTACGCGGGTATCTTCCGATTTCGGTTGTGGTGGTGCGGGGATTGGCGGGAAGTTTTGGTGGATGACAGGCTGCCGACAGTGAACCAACGGCTTGTCTTCCTTCATTCTCAAGATTCACAACAGTTCTGGGCTTCTTTGCTAGAAAAAGCCTATGCCAAGTAAGTACCCCCTCGGGTCTCAGTTCAATTAAGTGGATTTTAAATTAGAGAAAAATTAAACATGTCATTAATGTCATTATTTATGAATGGGCGTTAATTTTAAAGAGCTTAGCCCTTTTGTCAGTGGGGGCAATTTTTGGCTCGCTTTTCTTAAGAGTCTTAATCAATTCTGGGCTTCTTTGCTGGAAAAAGCCTATGCCAAGTAAGTACCCCCCCCCTTCCCTCAAGATGTGGAATTAAAAGGATTTTAAATTAGGGAAATATTAAACTTGTAATTATTTTATGAATGGCCGTTAATTTTAAAGAGCTTAATGAGTCCTTTTGTCAGTGGTGGCAATTTTAGGCTCGTTTTTGGTAAAAGTCTTAATCAAGGGATTGGATCGTGTCACGTGTCATTTCCCCTCATTAGTATTCAGTTTTTTTGTACAAGTATTACAAATTTTCTACGATTGCCAGATGATACTTTTTTTCATTGTTGTATTAAATTGAGAGTGTTGTAATGCCTCGAGTATAATTAAAACTGTTCGTTACAGGTTTCTCATACTTTATAAGCATGTGGAGAAATTTCATTGTTGATTCTTATGTATTTTATTTGGGGAGCTTGTGTCTGCGTTTTTTTTAACATTCCCTTTGAATAAATTAAATAACGGCTGCTCATTTTGTAACACTTTATAAAAGCCGAAAATGTAAAGCCTTGTTATAAGAACCTAAGGATTTTTTAAAGGTTCTTTTATAACTTTTTTTGCTCTACTTTTAATTTTGGAACTTGAAGAGTAATAGGGAGGTTGAGATAGATATTTTTCCGCTTCTGAGTGTTACTGTACCAAAATTCACTGTGTCTCAAACTCCCTAATACCTCGATTATACTTGAAGCTCCACATTCGAGTAGAATTCCTTTGACGACTAAAAAATACATAATACATGCATAAAGGTAGATAGGTCAAAATGAGATTTAAAATTCACGTGCAGATAAAAAAAATATCACTAAACTGGCAAAATTTTTCAAATCACTCTATAGGCAATGCTTAAAGACAGTTTAAAATCATGTCATACAAATGCCAAAATTCTAATGGCCGTTATCTTGAATTTTATTGCTAGTGAGATTAAGCGGAATTCTGGATCATGTGCGAAAAAATTGGCAGTGTTTTTTTAAAATATAATGAAACGAAATGTTTTGAAATTTCTCAGACTTCATGGATCGTACGAAGCGCTAAAGTATGGAACGGTGCTGGACGGGTTTGCAGATTTGACTGGAGGGATAACAGAGAGGATTGGACTTCGACAAGATCCAACTTCGTGTAGTCGAATCATCAACAAGCTTTTGCAAATGACTTCAATCGTTACTGTCTCTGTACACTCCACTACTAAGGTATTATTAACAACTACTCACTCATGCCATCTTATATACATGGCCTTATTGCCAAATTATCCTTGGTGCTCAATTTTTTATGCCAATAATGTTTCAACCCAAAATGTTGAAATAAAACGTTTAAATAGTCGTTTACGGACTAAAACTTCAACATTGCATTTATCTCTAGTCTCTAGATGCTAAATATATTTTATGCCAAAAAAATTTCCACACAAAATCTCTTTTTATGTCAAAAAAACATTTTAGTGCAAAAAATGTTTGCACACAAAAAACACAATTTTATGCCAACAATGTTTTGGAGTGTGTAGCCAATTTTTTTGCATTTTAGTGAGTGTTTCTAGAAAACCAACATATGAGTTCACTTACCGCCCAAAGGCCACAGGTGGTTTTAAACAGTGATTTAAACCATTAAAAACTATTTTGAAGCCTTTGACCATTGCTTCTCTCAAGGGTCCCCGTTCAGGCCTTATGGGCTCAAATTGTTTTGGCATTTTAATGAATGCTTCTATAAAAACAAGCTAAAACTTACCATACCCAAGTGGGTTTAGCCACTATTAAAAACCGTTTTTTAAACCAGTGGAATACAACCAAGCTGACTCTCAACGGCTTTCTGGATTTATTCACAAATGGTAAAAGCGGAAATGAATGCGACAACAGAAAAGAGTATGACAAGCGGGAAATAAATGTCCAGCGAATTTCCATTACATTCAATATCATCCAACCCTTTGGGATTTTGGATACAGGGTGAAGCTTGAGAATGCGTCGGTGGGTGTACCGAGGAACTCCCACCTTTTTCCTGGCTTCGATTTCCCGAATTTTCGCCATTCAAATAAGGCTGATTGCAAGGGTCGATAAAATCCGCATTTTTTTGCATAGGAGAGGAATTCGCATTTTTTTGGATGGGAGAGGAATTCGCATGTTTTTGCATGGGAGAGGAATTCGCATTTTTTTGGATGGGAGAGGAATTTGCATTTTTTTGCACAGGAGAGGAATTTGAATTTTTTTGCACAGGAGAGGAATTTGAATGGTTTTGCAAAGGACGAGGTGAATTTGCTAAATCTTTGCCAATTGGTCGGGGGATTGAAGAATTTTCTATCTGATTGGAATTTTTTATAGCATTAGCTCCCCCAGATTTCTCTCCTCCTCCGGTGGTTGAACGTTGGAACTTGTCGACGTTGGACACTCCTATTAAGGTTTGTCGAGGTTCGATGGTAACTTTATCCAAGCCTGAAGCAGGTACTTGAGATCCAGGATTTTCAAAGGACGGTAAACTTGGGGAAGCTCTGGATTGCTCAAGAATATCTGGGTTTTGACCACGTGAGATTTCGGGATTTTGTCCACGTGAGATTTTTAGAGCATCGGGATTTTGACCACGTGACATTTTTAGAACATCGGGATTTTGACCACGTGAAACTTTCAGAACGGTAGGGAGTTCGGAAGTCGTTTGAGATCCGCTGCTATTCTTCAATGACGATGGGACCATGATGCTTCGAAGCTCGTCTAGTTTCGAAAGCATTGACTGCTTTGGCAATCGAAGTAGTGAAGGATGTCCAGCATGGGGCTGATGATGGGAACTGGAGCTAGTAAAGGCTCGCTCTATTTCCGAGTCCAGCTTGTAGTCAAACTCGTCGACGTTGAGCAATTGAGAAGCGATTTTGGATGCACTGTATTCCCCCATTTTGAGAAAGGGGAATGGGTGACCAGCAATGGGCTGAGGGGGGTGGCGTTGCTTCGGTACTGGGGAATTTTGAGACTTGTCGATGTGTAGCTGTGGCATTGACTGCTCGGAATCGGATAGATCGAACTCATCGAAACTTGGATTGTTAGTATGTGCGGAAATTGTAATTCTGCTATTGTTTGAAGATACTGGAGCTTGGATAAGCGGCTCGTCAAGTTTTGAGAATGTCGAAATCTCATCCAATGTTGCCCACTGATCAGGTTTAGCTGAAGTCGAAATCTCGTCCATGTTTGACCTCTGAGACGGTTTAGATGAAGTCGAAATCTCATCCATGTTTGACCTCTGAGACGGTTTAGATGAAGTCGAAATCTCATCCATGTTTGACCTCTGAGACGGTTTAGCTGAAGTCGAAATCTCATCCATGTTTGACCTCTGAGACGGTTTAGCTGAAGTCGAAATCTCGTCCATATTTGACCTCTGAGACGATTTAGATGAAGTCGAAATCTCGTCCATGTTTGACCTCTGAGACGGTTTAGCTGAAGTCGAAATCTCGTCCATGGTTGACCCCTCAGGAAGTTTAGATGGAGTGGAAATCAAGTCCAATGTTGCCATATTATCAGGTTTAGCTGAAGTCGAAATCTCGTCCATGTTTGACCTCTGAGACGGTTTAGATGAAAGCGAAATCTCGTCCATGTTTGACCTCTTAGAAAGTTTAGATGAAGTCGAAATCTCGTCCACTTTTGACCTCTGAGTGATTAAAGTCGAAATCTCGTCCATTTTTGACGTCTTAGAAAGTTTAGTGGAAGTCGAAATCTCGTCCACTTTTGAACTCTGAGTGGATGACATCGAAATATCATCAAATGTTGCCCACTGAGACGGTTTAGATGAAGTCGACATCTCGTCAAATTCTGACCACTGAGCAGGTTTAACTACAGTCGAAATCTCGTCCACGTTTGACCTCTGAGACGGTTTAGATGAAGTCGAAATATCGTCTACATTTGACCTCTCAGACGGTTTAGATGAAGTCGAAATCTCGTCCAATTTTGACCACTGAGCAGGCTTAGATGGACTCGAAATCGCATCCACGGTCAACCTCTCTGAAGGTTTCCCTGAAGTCCAAATCTCGTCATTTTCATCGACAGAAATATCTGAAGCAGGAGGTTCGTTGTTTTCCAAGGCTAATAAGCCTTCTCCCATTTTCCTCGGTTTAGTTGAACTACCCGGACTTGTTAAAGTGGAGATCTCATGGACGTTCGACAATCCTCTCGAACTTAAAGTCTCTTTGTTAATTTTATCTGACCCTGTCCCTGCGTCAACGCTCAAAATCCCTGAAGATTTCCCAGAATTTAGAGCAGTTTCCAAAATTCCTGAAGATTTCCCAGAATTTAGAGCAGTTTCCAAAATCCCTAAAGATTTTCCAGAATCTAGAGCAGTTTCCAAAATCCCAACCTCCTCTTTATTTTCCTGACCAACCGTTTCAGTCAGCCCACTTCCAGGCCTCTCAGACCTCTTGACCTCGGATATTTTCCCATCGACTTTGCCCTCATCGATTTCAAGTACTTCCGGCGGGTTTTTGGCATCCGTATTTCCAGTCACAGTCTCCAACGTAGATTCATCAGCCTCATCCTCTGGATCTAGCTTTTTTTTCAGGCTCAAAGCGGCGGAATCCTGTGCAGGAATTTTGTCAGCGCGGGCTGGATTTTTCTCATCCTCGCTTTGATTTTGACTCGCTCTGTTTGCGTACGTGATGAAGGGATTAACAGAGTCGGTTGGGTAGTCTGTAGCTTCGTCAGCTTCGTGACTGGCAGGTCCCTTGGCCTCGTCCGCAATATAAAGGGGGTTAGCAGAGGCGGCGGTGTGGGGTATTGGGATGCCATGGGCTGGGTCACAGCAATGGCACCTCTTTAGAATTTCCGAGCATGTTCGGTGCTCTATGGCCTCACAATTTCTTGGAGGGACGGACCCATCGGTTTTATACCGGGAGACTAGCGGTGAATATTGTGAACTGGTGATGTTTCTATTTTCTCGGTCGGATCTGAAATTTTTTTTCGGGTTGAGATTGATAATATTTTGATTGTTTAAAAAAATAATAAAAATAATATTCTCAATGTTTAATAGGGAGGTAGAGCGACTGTAATTTATGACTTGTGTAGCAATGCTTTCAACATTAGCGGGGTGACAATCAGAAACCAAAAATTACTGTATCACAACCTCCCTAATGTATGGCTATTGGATTGTATTGTATGTCTCACCCACTCGATTCTAAAAAAGGTCATGTGCGTGTTCCCCATTTCTGGGGTCGTTCGTGCTGGAGGGTAGTGGGTAATATCCTTGTGTAAAAAAATGCCACTACTGCTCAAATGTCATTAGTTAAGTTACATGTTTTATTTTTTTAATGTTCTTGAATCTTAAAATTTTGAAGTTCATGCTTAATTAATTAAATTCATTAAAGTTTGTTTTCAAAGGTTATAGGAATTTAAAATAAAATTGGCAAGAATGCAAACTATAACTAAAAGAGAGTAGCTATGACAAAAATTGGACAATGCTACTAAAAATCAGAATTTTTATTGCCAATTATGTTGGGCTAGATTAGGTGAATAAAATTTTGCCATTTGAAGTCCTTTGTCCTGAGAATGACTTGGACATTCGAGCTTATTTACAATCTTCTTAGCTCAGGATGTTAAGACGAATATGAAATTGTGCAAATCATTCCGAGCTGATTATAAAGTCCATTGAAAAAGCCACGCACGGTTTCCCAATCATATTTCGAGATTAACAAATCCCGAGAGAGTTGTAACTAATTCAATGTAATTCAACCTCTTTTTTCAATTACTTTAACCTCCAAATACATTTAAAGTTATTTTTAAATTTAAAAAATACTAATTTCTAGTCGTCTATTTTTTACGGGACTGGTGGGAAATGATTATGATTGAAATTTAAAATTTAATCTAGTGTTTAATATTAAAATAATTCAACTAAAAAAATCTGCCGAGGTACGAAAAGTTTTGGGGTTTTAGGTTAGTAAAATAATTTATAATAATTTATGGTTTTGCTATGATGATTAAGTGTTTGAAAAAAGTAGCTCGTACTATTAACAAGTTGAGAGGAGGATTGCTTTGGTTTGTTTTCATGCTATTATTTTGATTTAATTTTCAGTCACGAAACCAGTCGGAGAAACTAGCCAATGGAATCCAAATGGGGCTCAACTACAGAGTCTATGCTGTTGAAAAGGTGAGAATGATTTTAAATCATTTTGCGCATTCATTTGCACAAAAAGACGATAAGTTAGACAGTTTTTTGGACACTTTACAAGTTCATTTGGAGGATCTGTCCAATATCCTGTCCTTAAAAGTGTTAAAGGGCGACGGGGGTGCTGTAGGATTTTGTGTGTGTGGCTATTAATTTTTTCTGACACTTGACAACATACTATGAGTTATTAGTGAGGTTGCGATACAGCGACTTTTTACTTCTGCTTGCTTGTGACTCACTGTATCATAACCTCTCTATTATATTACAAATGCCTTTAATATTATTCAAACCTGTTAGCAATAAAAAAAACTATGTTTAATAAGAAATTGAGGTTTTCATTTTAATGACAATTTATTTTTATTTTCAGTCATCTTTTTGAACCAATTTTTAATTTTTTTTTGAATATTTTGAAAATTTATATGGTTTATATGATTTCGAGCGTAGAAGAATGATAAAAAATTAAATGCCGGATGAGCTTAGATTAATTTCCATAAATGTTTAAAAATTATTTGAGCACGTGACCCATTTTTTATGTTTTACCTCAAATGGTTGAAATGATAAACGGGACTTTGTATGGAAAAGTGGTGAGGACTAAAAAGTACTTTCTCAAAATTTTTTTTTTTCACCACCTTGTTAAACACGAATATTATTTAATAAAACACACAATAACTTTATTGAGCAAGACACCTTCCTTGGAAATCTTTAGACTAAAATTCCCACACCATCCCAGAAATGGCATTCGCTTTTTTTTATAAATTTTGAATACATTAATTCACTTGAATACATTACTAAATTATGCATTGTTGAACAGGACGTTTTATAATCCCTGTGGGGTCCTAATTTTGATTTATTTTTTGAAAATTTTGAAATCTAAATTAATTCATCAAGCAATAAACACTAGTAAATTTAGAACAAATTAACCTGTACCCTTATTTGTTATTAAAGCTTATTATAACTTTTTTTTAAATCATGGGGGGCTTGAAATTTTCAAAATTTTATTTAAGAACCCAGTAGGACTTTGACACTCCGTTGTAGAGGAGAGAGAGGAACTTTTACGGCTATCAAAGCAGTAGGATGAAAAAAATAAAAAAAAAGAAAAAAAATTCTGAAAGTTTAAACTTGAAAAAAATTACGGGACTAATTTTAGTAACAAAAAATGGATAGCGTGGATAGTTTATGAATAACTCAAGTAAGATTCTGTACACCCAGATCCACACAATTGGATTGTGGTAGTAAAGAGAGTGTCAATGAACCCTGATTACTTCATCCTACATTCCTTAAGGGAACAATGGAGTTTCCTTGATAACAATAACATCCTGTTTTATATTCTTACTAGCAAATACTAGGCCACTAGGATAGAGATGTTACCGTGATTGTCTCTTTATTTAATTATCGTGAAGGTAGGTTAGTCATTCACATCTCTTCCGCTATCCACACTGACACACGTACTACCTGCCTTTTAATGAGCTACTCTTTTAATGGACTTGTTATTTAATTAGCGATTAAATGCAAGCATTGCACAACTTACAAATCATTCCTACCCAAAAAGGTGGTCAAGTGTTTTATTTGTATTTTCTGTTGATTTTTTTTATCCCTTGATGTGTTTGTATGAGGTGAAAGGGCTTTTTAGGCCATTTACATGGGCCTTGGTGGTATTGATAATCTTGTGAGCTCAGGCTTAGGTAGGCCACTGGTATTTAGGTTGACGTATCTGTAAGTGTAAGGGTGCCCTTAGCTCAAGATTATTAATATCGATGTCTGTCTCTTTGTCATCACATGACCTTACTTTAACCATAAATCATGTTCCCTCAGGGGATTCAAAACTCAATCCCTTATTAATCCTAAGGCTAATTTTATGAATTCATATAATTTTTATTTAAAAAACTTAGGTGGAGACTTATGGAGGGAAGACAGTGCAATTAGTCCGACTTCGGGCCTCCGGCTTGGTCAGCGAGTACCTCGGGGCTTGGTCAAAATCCAGTGAAGATTGGAACGAAATCCCCTCCAATGAAGCCCAAAGGCTCTCCATCAATCAACTGGCAGACGGGGAATTTTGGTAAGTTCATTTCCTAACCTTTCCAAGCCTATTCTTAAAGATTTTTTCGAAGGTCAATCAAGGGTCTAATTTTTCGACAGCATATCTAGTATACCTAGTCCAATAAATTTAATGAGTTATTCAAGCTTTGAAATCGGGCCAGTAGTTATGGAGGAGTTGTGAGACAGACAAACAGACATACTGACATTTTAGGATAAGAGGGAGGTTGTGATGCAGTGATTTTTATTTTTGCTTCGGCCCGGTAGTCGTGGGGGATCAATAAATTAGGCAGGTAGAAAAACTACGACTGGCATTTTAGGATAAGAGGGAGGTTGCGATACAGTGATTTTGAGGGAGGTTTCGATAGAGTGATTTTTGGATTCTTATTGTGACTAGCAATACTCGCAACATTGGCAAAGTCCCAAGAATCCACTCTTGAGCCAAATAAGTCATCGAAACTCGTCCAAATCTAATAAATTAATTTGGACCTAGTTAACGAGTGTTTTAAATACTTGATTCTTGTAAATAGTTGTAAAGAGGTCAAAAGGTGTGTAAGAGTAGTTATAATAATACAGCCAACATATCTTTTATACGCACTAATGGAATTAAGATTAAAAAACGAGTTTTTCTTTTCATTCACAAATGTTAAAAAGTACAAGTTTGATTTTAAAGTGATAAGAAGTTTATAGTTTAGCAGTAGCCTCATTTCCGTACAAGTAACGAGCCTCGAGTATTAATGGATTTTTGTATTAACTCGTGATATGGAAATGATTAAGTTTGTATAGCACGTGTCTCTTCATGTAATTACTAATTACTCATTCATTAAAATCTTTTAGCTCTTGAACAATGAAAGTGATTTATAGTTCCGGCAGCCCATTTTTTCCATAACTTTTATTATATTTATAATCCCATTATATAATATATTCTGACCTATTTATTCTTTTTAGACACTTGTCACATATTGCCAAATAGTCTTTAAAATTATTAACTGCCCTTAGGATCTCTTTGTATTTGAAAATCAGATCTGGAATCTCACCTTACTGTATTATCATACTTTAATGTATTGTAATTTAAAAACCGATGGAATGAATACTTGAAACCCTTGTGTCCGAATCGGTATTTTCGGTTCAGTTCGGTTTTAAATCATGACTTAGAGATAGACTGTTTTATTTCAGGATGCCGTACGTAGACTTTGTCAAGACGTTCAGTCACATGGAAGTGGTGCACTTGGACGAGGAGACGAGCAAGGGGGAACTCTCCCTTAGAAATAAAAGCCCTTGGAATGTCAAGCAATTCAAAGGGAATTGGATGCGAGGAGTTACTGCGGGGGGATGCAGAAATAATAACGGTATGTCCCCTTTGACCCCATTTGACCTCCTTTGACATAATTATTATAAATAAAAATATTTAAAAATCCTTTCAATTTCCAGATACCTTTCACATCAACCCTCAAATGAATTTATTATTGAGTGACATGGAAGAAGTGGTCTTGTCCCTTAATCAACATGCCATTATGGATCCAAAGGTATTAAGGCTGCTTTTAATGAAGCCAAAATCAGTGTAGCACAACCTCCCTAATAGATCTCATTTCAATGTGCTCATTTAAAACTACATTTGAGTTTAAATTAAAATAGGTCTTTAATTACATTTGATTTTTAATTACAGGTAATTGGATTCACAGTCTACCCCCTACCAAAGAGTAACTCGGATTCCATAGGCAAAGGGTTTTTCAAAAAGCACAAAAGTCTCATCAACTCACAGTACACAAATAGTCGACAGGTTTGGGGGACAAGTTTTTCAAAATCATTTATTACACCCTTAAGTGCTTGAATAAATAATTAAGGGGATTATTTTTTTAATCTAGGTGAGTCAACGGTGCCAATTGGAGCAAGGGGGGTACTTGGTCCTCCCGACAACTTTCGAACCGGGTCAAGAAACGTCCTTCACCTTTAGAGTCTACTCTAGCAAAACTATCAAACTCAGGTAAGGCCCCTTAAAGGGCCAAAATAAGCGTTTAGAAAAAATCATGGAAATTATGAAAAAATACCTCGCCAGTCAATGGGCAGAAATGAAAATTCGCAATTTCTTTTCGCCATTTCAGACTAATCGACACGTCCCCCAGTTTAAAAAAGTCAGCAATTTTGAAGGTAAACTACAAGTAACAACTAACTAATTTTGTGCACCTTTTGTTATAATTGCAATTAAGTTTTTAAGCAAAGTTAATCTAATTGTAAGTTAAGTACCTAACCCTTTTTTAATTGTTTAAGGCCTCCCCGACTGTTGAAAATAAAAATTTCCAGCAATACGAAGCCGTCTTCCTCCAATTGGCGGATGAGCACAGGACGATCAGTGCTTTTGAACTTCAAGAGCTTTTAGAAGCTTGTCTTCCTAATGGTACGTAAATATTAGCAATATTTTTGAAAATTGGAAATTTTGAATTTTTTCTACATTATACATTTTCAAAAATTGAAGAAAGACAATTTTTTATATTAAAAACCTTAAAATCTAGATTATATTAAAAGCTGTGCCACACTAGAAGTTTGCCGACAGGTGGTTATAGCCATGGACGTAAGGAACATCATTGAAACCACAATAGGGAGGTTGCGATACAGTTATTTTTGACTTGTGATTGTGACTGCAGCAATTCTTTAAACGTTGCATTGGTATCATCACAATGAGAAGCCAAAAATGACACGGCATCTCAACCTCGCTATTGTCTTGATAATAGATTTGTAATGATTTAATTTTAAAATGTATTATTTTTCGTACAGAGATTTCTAATGTTTGTTATTTTGTACAGAAAACGGGGCTTGGACGTTTAAAATTCTGTCAATTTAAGGATCTAATGTTTAGTTTGAAAGCTTGGCAAAATGCCTTTAAAACTCATACAAAGGAGAAGAACGGAGTACTCAAGGGGGAGAGACTTCGAGATGCTCTGGGGGATGTTGGTAATTTAAGAAACGAAAGAAAACGAGATTTCAAAATTTTAAATGCATTTGTTCAAATGAAAGTTTCTTCATTTGCAATTTCAAGGGTTTCAACTAAACAATGAGATATTGTCAGTATTAGTCCTTCGATTTATGAGGAAGGACGGGACCCTTCGATTCGGGGACTTCGTCAGCTCAATCCTTCACATGACTGTCGCATTTTGTAAGGACTTTTAATTAAATAAAACAGACAATTATTTTTTTATGGATTTAATATTATTATTATTGGGATAATTAAATGTATTCAAATTCCAGCTAACTTTGATAAGAAAGATCCACTGTTGAACGGGTCAATTAAATTATCTTTACCTGAGGTAAAAGGGAGATTTTGCAATAACAATTTTCTAATTGATACATTTCATTACATTTAAAAATTTAATTGCATTTTTTAAATTAAAATAATTTTTTTTAATTTCATGAAATTTTTCGAATCAAATTTTTAAATTTTGATTTTGTTTTGGTTACAGTGGCTGAAGCTTTCCCTCATGTGCTGAACAAGATCTTTGAGGTTTTTTAAAATAATTGTAAAATGAAAGATCCAGGGTTGGTAGGTGAAATTTCATAGTGAAAATTGAACGCTGAAAAATAAGGAAATTTCATGAAATTTCAGCAA
>JAQFYM010003083.1:0-20085 GCA_034694785.1 Agrenia bidenticulata | reverse complement strand
GGAAAGATTTTTTGTTACAAAACACACAATAAATATATTTTTATTCTTATTTTTTTTGAAACTCGTTCTTTTGCCCCAATTTTATAACTGCCCCCCCCACAAAAAAAAAACCTGAATACGTCCCTGCTTATGAAAGATTTTACAAACTGATCATATTTTTACTGTTTCTTTACATAAAAAACATTAGTCTGCGTTGGTATAATTTTTACAGAGTAACAAACTTTTTGAAATAATTTTTGTTTTAATTTGTTTTTTACGTTAGCTGCAATTTACAATAACTACAGCATTAATGGTAAAATTATTTTACATGTAAACACAGCTACTAAAAGAAAAAGAGCAACCAATATTTATTTTTTATGCGCCGTAATAAAAGAAATCAAAAATATCAAAGTAACAGTTGCTTTAACCTGCAACAAAAAAATATGACATAATATGCATTTTAAATAAAAACTTGTTCTTTGTAGAGAAGTTAATAAATCAACCGGTACTTTTTTTACTAATTGTTTAATGTGCATAATATCCATGTCTTCGCAAACAACTACACGGATTTTATAAGGCATTGTGATTTTTAGTGTAATGATGATGTAACGTACTGCTTAATAACAACTGTTTTTGCAGAATGCCGACGAATTAATATGAAATTTTCAAAACAGTTGCCAAAAAATTTTAACAAAGAAAAGACTTCGAATAATTAATATAGGTATGGTAAATTATATATTTTTTTAAATAAGTCGTGGCCCTGATTATTACATTACATAGATAATATTTGGCAATGCTTTAGTTCTGTTAGACTTAGGAATTTATAATAAAAATGCTCAAACCAAAAATATGTAAAACATTTATTTTTGACTTTTGTAAACTTTTAAATAGTTCCCGTGACATACGGCATATTTAAAAAAATAAAACCACAGTTTTCGTGGTTTTATAAGATAAATGTACCAACTGCATCAAAATTTTTTAAGCCTAAAATCATAAGGGTTTGTTTTTTTTTGGCGCAGACATGTTTTTTATTGTAAAAAACTGAATAATTTTTTGCAGAGGGAAATTTTTCTATAAAAAAATAAAAGTTTTGACACAATATATTTTTACTATGTATTTATTTGCAACAACAACAACGACCACTTGTGAAAATAGTAACTTGTATGTTGACCACTGTATATATCTATATATTTGCTCAGTTTTTACTAAAAAACAATGGTATACTAAGACTTTGGATGAGTTACTTTGACCGTTACAAATTAAATTTCTACAAATGGTAATTTCAAACAAATAGGTATAAATTAGACATTTTATAGATGATTTTACGTACGGATTTCCCAACGACTATCTTTGTATTTATAGCAAATGATTTTTCCTAGTGGATAAAGTTTAAACGCCTTTTTATTAACGCAGCAAAAGGCATTTTTAATAAAGATTTATCCCAAAAATAAAATTTCTATTAAAAAACATTTGTAAAAATAAATCGGTATAAAAAAAAAACTTTTCATGCCAAAATATTCTTTTAATTAACTCCTGATGGGTTTACCTGAAACTTTTTACCGATACAAAAAACAGCACCATGATGTCCGATCGATATAAATGACAATAACAAAAAAAAATAATTTTTAAAATTTTGTGTAAATTTTAAAAAAAAATTGTATCATGTAAAAATACAAGACAATTTGTAAAGTAAACTGTTTATTATGGCATAATAAATTTTTTATGTCAATATTTTATCTCATTTTTTATTGTTCTTTTTTCTGAAAATATTGTATTTTTGCCCGGACGGAAATTTCCAAATAAACAAAAAAAAATTGCACTTTTGATTGTTTGTTGACAGTGAAAAAAAGCTATAAGTAATAAAAAACATTTTTACACCGGTTTTTTTCTTTTAATTGCATCATTTTAGTATATACTTTACATGCTTTCTAAAAAAACTTGCTAGTGTATATCAACTTTGGTTGATAGAAATGTAGTATTTATTTTATATTTTTTAAGGCTTTCTAAAGAAGACAAAAAAAGAATTTCGATTTTATTTAATCTGATGGGTTACAAAAATTATTTTTTTTATGATTTTGGAACTTAGTTTTTTTTAAAAACAAAACCTTATATAAAAAACGGTACTTTTACTAAAACACCAATACTAGAGTGTAAAAGAATAAAAAAACGCTTTTTATGTTGGTTTAATAAAAAATCTAGTATATTTGTTAAACTATATAATAGTCTTATTTTTTTTCTTGCTCTCCTTAAACAATGATATCGTCAAACGTGAACTTATATTTATCGTACAATTCAAATCGCAGGGTACAAGCCCTGATGCACGTAAACAAATAAGAAAAGGAAACTTATACAATAATGAAAAAAGCGTTTGGGGCAAACCTAGGGGGCTCAAAAGTCGCAAAAAAAAAATTATAAAAAATTTTCCTTAAGCTATAGAGTCGCATTTTAAGAATTTTGACTGGATTATTAGAACAAATAATACTTACTTTTTTAAAAGAGGCATTATAATAAACTAATTGCGTAATTTTTAGACTGACATATACCTATTTATTTATTTATATACTTACTAAAAAGCAGGGATTCCAAATCCCGAAATTAAAAACCTCGAGATTGATAATTCAACTTTTTTGCGTTCCCTGGCAGCGGGAATTTTCTATTATGAGCAATAAAAGGTGAAAAATATTTAAATTAAAAAAAAAGCTCAAAGAAAAAAAAAAATGTTTTTGACTTGTTTTCGTATCAAAGTGTATAATCTTACACAAGTATGATTTTTAGTTTTTATCACATATCAAGAAAATTGCAAGACTTGTAGGTTCATATTTTGGCGTATGCACATCTTTTTTTATCGAGTCTTGCAATACAAAAAAAGTTCATAAACTTCCATCACGAGCACCGCGATACAATTTTATACAATATAAAACGGAAACAAATACACAAAAAAATACAAGTATACTTTTAATACTTTTTCTACCCGAAAAAAACCAGTGGCATTTTAACATCACTTTATGTTACAAAGCATTGTTCTAGAAAATTCCATACAAAATAAACATAATCCTACAAAAAAAAAAGTTCTGCTGGTTCCCGGATTTTTTGATACCCCTATGCGCTTTTTCTCAAAACCTATTATACAATAAAAATTTGTTTTTAAACGCAAGTAAAGGTAAATGTAAATCGTACCTTTTAATTTTGCCTATTGTTTGGCGCCTTGACGATGGACAAAAAATATAAATAATACGTATTCAAGTGTATAATAAAAAAGAAAACTGTGATTTATACATGCAGTCGTGTTTTTTTATAAAATGCATATAAAATATACACAAACTTTGTAAGTTTAATATTACGGTGTATTTGACTTTTTGATGGCGATAAAGAATAGTATAATGTTTTTTTAAATAAAAACAAATATAAAATAATTTGCAGAACCTGTTTTTATTAATACGTTCATGTTGAGATGTTCCAGATAATGCAGTATTTCACTATTATTAATTTATTTTTGCGCACATTTAGCACAATAACTCGGTCACAAATATATATCACAGTGCGCTGGCAAAAGTGTATATAAACAAGGTAATGTGCGTTTAAATTGTTTTTATTGGGCAAGAGGTCAAAAAGGAACTACACTGTAAGATGCTGCAATATTACTTGCAAATCCTTGTAATATAACTTTTTAACAATAATCCATTTTTTTATCAACAAAAAAAGACATCACTTTTTTTTCTATACAGAACATAGCAATATACTTTTTTTATAAAAAAATAAACAACTTGTGCTTGCTTGTTATGCCAGATAAAAAAATCTACACAAAAGGGCACTTACTTGTCATAAAGTTGACGCTAGACGACTTTTATACTGCATTAATATACTATTTATATACAAGAATAATTTATAGAATAGAAACAATTTATCACCAGATTTTAATAGTAGAGACAACATAAATATATACATTTTTTTTTGTAAAAGTGTTAAGCTTCTCTTAGCGGTGAAATTTTTTGTAATATAACAGATTATTTACCTATTTTGTATTTCAACTATAAAAAAAAAATCTCATATACTGCGCCCGCTTTTTTTATATTAGAAAAAATACATATTTATTTTATACGAAAAGTTTTTGATAAAAATATCTGCATGTTGTAAAAAAATATTTTTATTAATTGTTCTTTCCAACTATATGAAACAAAAAAAAATCGTTATGTAAAATAAAAATACTAGGACTGCAATATTGAAAATGTAAAAAAAAAGAATCGTTATTATCGTTAACATATAAAACAACAAAATAACTGCTAAAAAATTGCACTGGGTCATACACTGAGTTAATATAGTAATAGTCTGAGCATTGACAAGTATCAGCCCAACTTATATTAATTTCAAATATTTCTTTCCATGGTAAAACATGGAATGACAGTTTTCTGTAGTTGCATCTGCATTTTCCAACCAACGGGTAATATCGTAAAGCTTTTCACATTAGAAAGTGTATGGCAGAACCCCATTTGTCGTCAAAAAGTATCGCGCCGGTCATAACCTGACTGTCGAAAAGTGTTCGGTAAATACTATTTGAATATCAAATAGTGTTTCTTTTGTCAAATAAGTTTCCTCTCTATAAAAATGGTATTTGACACTTGTGTTTTCGTATTTCCCTTACAATGAGACAATAACAATGATTTTAATTATTTTAGAAGAAACAATCGAGTTCGTTTTTCACATTCTAAACCAAAAAAAAAATTGCATGTTGAAAAATTGATCTTTCAAAGAATAAAATGGAAAAATTCAGCAAACACCAAATTAATAAAAAATAAACAGTTATTATAGTATCAATCTAAAAATATACTAAATTTTTTAATTACATGTGCTTAAACTTGCACAAAAAATTAAAAATACATTTTTACATAAATTGATTGTTCGCAATTGCTTTCAGATTATAAATAATAAGAGGCTAAATTTTCTGCTAGCATTAAGCACTCATTTTTTTTGGCAAAAGTAATTACATAAAGGAACAACTACACAATTTATTTTTAATTAAGCGAAAAATAATCCAATGTGTTAAAACAGCATTGTTTCTTCTACAAAAATGTATTTTATATGTACAGAAATTTTGAAACCTTGATTTTGCTAAAATTAAAAAAAAATGTTAAAAACTGAATTTTACAAGAACAAAAGAACCGCACGCCGTTGATTACTTCTATTACCATCTCGTTTCCAAAAAACAACAGACCCGTTGCTATGTTTTATTTTGTATTATGGTTCTTATAAGTACTTAAATTAAATTGTCAGTTTAGGAAGGTACGATTTCCTAGCAAAATTTGGTCAAAATAAATTAAAACGTGTGTTTGGTTATATTTGTAGCGCTATGTAACGAAGCACAAAGTTTTTGCGAGTAAAAGGGGGGCTTTAAGCAAAGATTGTGTGTTACCACAACATGTTTTTTGGGATTTTTTTTATGTCTA
This sequence comes from Agrenia bidenticulata, assembly GCA_034694785.1. Taxonomy (NCBI): domain Eukaryota; kingdom Metazoa; phylum Arthropoda; class Collembola; order Entomobryomorpha; family Isotomidae; genus Agrenia; species Agrenia bidenticulata. The sequence continues at coordinate 14,665 of JAQFYM010003083.1, read as the reverse complement.
AGCACATGACAGTAAAAAGTTTGGTATATATGGTATTAGGTCTGTTAAACCATTCATTTTTAATTAATTTGCTTTTATCTTAATTTTTCCATTTTTGTAGGACAGATCAATTTTCCAAATGCAAATTTAATTGTTTGGTTTAGAATGTATACAATTTAACGTATATTTTGGTTTTAAACTAATCAAAATAATTTTTCAGTTTATAAAAACACTATCACAATAACATAAGTGTCAACCCGTATTTTTATAAGAGGACCGACTCGACAAGGTTTACAATATTCGACTATGAAAAAGTGTCCACCTGCATACTTTTTATAACAGTCAAATTGCGTGTAGTCAAAAAACTCTGTGCCGTTCACGTTGTTCCCAGCCGGAGATTAACTGATGGGCTTTTCAACGTGACAAGGATAAGAAAAATTTCATATTTGCAGAGAGAGTATTTAGCATTTTTGCTTACTTGTAAAACAACCAGTTGTATTTAATGGGTTTTGCTAGAATATTATAAATTTTTTGTGTGATTTTACGGTTACAATTTACGTGGACTGATGAAAATTAGTAAAAGAACAATATCGTAGTAATTCTTGCCAAAAAATATTGTAAAACTTACGACTTGCTAATGCATGCACATCGGTCTGCAATTCAATGCGCAAAAAAAATTTTCGGCAGTACATAAAGGGCTTCTGCAAGTTTTTTGTTCTTGAGCCAAATGTATTAGGATTATATGCATGAAGGATTACCGAAAAAAGCATGGAAAGCTTACTGGACGCATAGGTTCACATACATGTACAATAAGGGCAACTACGATCGGCAGGAGACAAAAGAATGAATACTTTGCGCTGCAGCCGGCTCTTTATCAAATCTCTATGTGGGCAATTTTAATCATAGTATTTTATCTTTCACCTCTTTTGTCTTAATACATGCGAAGCATTTAAAAGTAACTTAAATTACAAAAAAAAAAGTTATTACCCTACATCACTTGGCAAGCCTACAATAGCAACGCTGCAGTAGTTATATAATGCAGATTACATACAATATTAGATCTTGAATGAATGCAATAGCATGTCGACCTCTACATGGCATGGTGGGCTAGTAAGAAGATATGTAACTATAAAAGATGTTCGGTGTGGTACAGAGGACAAAAAACCCAAAGGACATGATAAAAAACCACTTCTGAAGATACTATATGTAAAAATCGTAAAAAATAAACAAAGCAAGTGGTAGCACTACACTAAGCACAGAGAAAGATTGACAAACAATAGAAAATACGATTTCGATAAAAAAACATAGAAAAAAAAAGAAGTATACATGAAAGTAGTACACAATAAAAGACAAATAACTCCATCCGTTCGTAGGGAGCAAAAATAAATATATGCATGGCCGCGTTTTCAAAGTCTAATAAGATCCGGGAAGCAGGTGTAAGAAAGCGCAAGTGCAGTCGATATGTACGGTGGATTCCAAAAGAAGCTTAAAAGAAACAAGTAAAGACAATTCAGAGGGTTCCGTGATTTATAAATAGGTTAAATGCATAACAACTTCCACTAGAATGCATTGCTTTACGTACCAGAGCACAAGGCATATTGTATGACTAACTAGTCAAAAACCAACTACGTGTACAAAACATAGTTTTCCAGGATAAAAAATTAGAGGTCGTAGATAAAAAAAAATTGATGCGTGCGTGCCAAGCAAGTAAGCAACTACCAAAAAGACAACACATACCTTTGTAAAAAAAGATAATAAGATTGACGATTAAAACAGGATTCACAGAGGATAAAAAAACCAGAAATCATTAGAACATGAATGAACAAAAATAAAACATACTCCGTGTTTCACATAAAAGACAAAAATACAATTAGCAAAATAAAAAAGCTGAAAAATTGATTATGGTGACTACAGGAAAAACAGAAGAAAAAACGAAACGTATACACAGGGACAAAAAGAGACTAACTAATACAAAAGGAGTGTAATTTACAAGGAATAATACACGATGGAGCAAACTGTTACTGGTGATATAAAAAATGCAATTTAGAAGCACATACATACGTAAAAAAATTGTGATAGATGTATAAAGAAGAGCACATATAAAAGCAAGGTTTTGCTATAGCGACTACAAAAGAGCAAAGTTGGGGTATGAGGATGATTTAAAAGTCAAGCAAAAATGTACTAGAGGTTGTTGTCAAACATAAAACAAAGATTTAGCTAGAAGAAGCAAATTTTGTATACAAAAACCGGTAATTACACATATAAACGTAAGAAGTGACACGCAAAGTATACAAAAAAACGATGTAACAGTACAAAAATCGAAGGGTTTAAGTATTTCCGGCGTCGAATAAAAAGAAACTAAAAGGAAGGAACCAAGAAAGTTATTATGTTTTACGTGATAGACAAACTAGATAAGCTTAAAAAGCATACTAAAGATCTTCTCTTTATACGATATCTTTTAATAGATACTGAAAAAGAGAATGACGCACTATGGTTTTTTTCATAGAGCCACGCAACGACAAAAAAAAATATAAATACGCTAGTAAAAAACATGACATGAATAGGTGTAACTTCAATATTTAAAATTGCCATTTATAAACGGAAAAGATAAAAAGTTAGCATTGAACACAGAAAACATTTTCTGTGTAAATTAAGTAAACCCAGCACACATATTGGGACTGACATACACTTTGTAGACAATACAAATGATATATTATACGTGCAAAAAACTGTCACGACAATATAAAATTAGAGGCTTTGCACTAACAAGATACGAATATGTACGCACGTGTGGCGAATAGTATTGCCTAACAGACGCCTAAATTCATATGTAGAGACCACATATTTAAGAAAATATAAGGAACGAATGAACAAGAGATTAAAGAAATGAGAATACCAAGACAGGTAAAAATTTATGATTCAGTAATATTAAGCACGACCAAAAACAATAAACAGGTCTGAAAACATAGTTATAACAAAAAAGTCAAGAAATATACGCAGTTTTTGCCACTTAGTTTCCGACCATAGACCCAGTAAAAGCATGCATTATCATTTTGCGATTAGAAGGCATAAATTAAAATAATGTTGGTCAACGGGAACGTAAACACAAGAAAACGACTGATAATAAAAGAGACGATGCACTTGTACGCTTTCGCCATGATATGTGCAGGGAGCTTAAAAAAATGCTGAAAGACAAAACAAAACATAAAAGATTGATAGGGGAAAGAAACCAAAAAAGTTATATTTGAAAGAGAAATGATTACACAATTATTCTAAAAGAATAAACGAAAAGTTTCAGTGTAGAATACCTGATGAGTTGCATGTTTAATTAAAAAAATTCATGCCTGCGGTCCAAAATATATATGAAACAATGCTTGATGACTTGGTACAGAATAGACGATAAAATAGAGAACGGAGCAAAAGCAAAGGCATAAAGATGTGCACAATTCATGGTACCCATTCGAACAAGCATACAGGAAAAACCTGGGTAGAAAAAAGTATTTTGAAATGTTGCAATAAAGACACAATACAAAAATCAAAAAGCAATACTATAGCGCCTTTAGTACTTGTAACAGAAGAATGGCAATGAAATGGCCGGTGTGTATTACAGAAAACTTAACCGAAAATCACAGCAGGACTTTTCTCGATACCTAGATATTAAGTTGTTATAACCTTACTATAAGAAGCCAAAAATATTATCGAAATTTTACATAGAATCGGCGTTTGGCACGTGCCGATAAAAAAGAGACATATGATAGATCGCTGTTAAGTCGCACAACGGATTTTACAAGTTTATGAGCATGCCGTTTGGACTCATAACTAGCCCGGCAACAGGAAAAAAATAATCAATGGACTGTTGAAAAAGTATTTCCATAAGCTTGGGTTAGGTTTTATAAAAGACACCGTGAAATCTAGCAAAGAAAACGATTTTTTATATGTAATATAGAACGAAAATATTAAGAGAACTCGTTGAATACGGATTGGATTTAACCTTAAACAAAAGCGACACGTGCGTACGAAAAATTGAGTTAACAGTTTTTATAATCGGAAATGGTAAAAAAGCGCAAACAAAAAATAGACACTTACAATGAAGCTATACCTGATTCTTAAAACAGTGACACAAGCAGGGTTAGAAATAATATATTGCAATTGCATTGTTGTAAAGATTGAAATTGTTGTAATTGATTTTTTTTTTAAAAAAACCCTGTAATTTGTTTTTTTTTACATTCTTTTTTTAATTGCTTTTTTGTAATTGCTTACTTTAATAACAAATTATAGATACTAAAGCATTGTTATAATATGTAAACAACGTCTTTATAAGACTTAGTTATTCGTTCCGTAAATTTTACTTTTTTCGTATATTTGCACAATACTCCCTATAATAGGCATATAAAACAACACAAAAGCAAAAAAAAAAAAATCTTTTTTTTGTACGATGAAAAAGATCTTCCAAATACATTATATATCAAATATAAAAATCTGTAATTTTGTAACTAATGGGTACCTGCATTGATCATGAAAAATTGTAAAAGTTTAAATTTTACAAACAAAAAGAATCTGTTTTCTACTAATAAAAAGTATTTTTTTTTTGTCATTTAACATAAACTGATTTTTAATTTTTTAATTGACTATAACAAAAAATACATATGTACCTTACGACTAAATCATACATAAGTCTCATTTGTTTAAACTTCAATGCAGAAGATATAAAAGAAATCACGTAAAATATTATATTCGATAAATTACTCTACGAAAACAAAAAAAAATACGCCGATTTAAGATTAAAATACGGCAAAAACAATCAAAAATCTATAAAAGGAATTTAAAGCTAGTAAATAGAAAATTGAATTTATTGCAATTAATTTAAAATTGTAAAACCTAAAAATCAATGAGTTAATTTCGTTAATTTTTAATAATTGCAATTGCAATTTATTTCTTGATACCCTATCTACAGTGGCGTAGCTACGGGGGGAGGGAGGGGGCAGCTGGGGGCTTTGCCTGCCCCCGGGGAAAAAAGTGTAGCCTGAATTTAAGGGTCGGTGTCGTATTAAATATTGTCCCCCGTGAAAAAGTATCCCCTTAAGCTGGGCGTGAAGAAAAAATGATTTACTTATATTTAATAAAAATACATATATTTTGCATCGACTTAAAATTTTGACGCAGGCTACGCACTCAAAATATAAAATTTACTGTTCGATTTTCATCTTCTTCTTTTTTTCTTCCAACAAAATATTCAATCGATAGAATTTGCGAATGATGCAATAAGAAAAAAGAAGAAATAAATAAAAAAGAAACATCAAAATTATTAAAAACAATATTAAGTTATAAATAACAAGTACATCAATGATACTCTACGACTTGTACTGCTTTAAAATTAAAAATTCAATTATATTATTATCTAAATTTACAAACAGTCAGAGATAAATCCATTAGTTAAAAAAAGAGCAATAAATCACTCGAACATATTAATATGTAATGTCAAACCAGTTAACAATACAAAATTAACAAAACATCATCAAAAACCATTAAAAAAGGTGGCTCAAAAGTTTAGTTTTATACGTTAATAATATCCTAATGCAAAACGAGACGCAAAAAATACAAAATTACAAAGACAACAAGCTTAATGATTTTAAATTATATGTAAATGTATAAAAAGAAAAAAAAATACTCAGTATAATATTTTTACGCGTATTAATCCATAATATCAAGATAATTTTCTTAACATTTTAATTCTACCAGAATAAGGCTCCTAAAAACGAAATGTCTGATATTTTTTATATACAGAACATTCATTAACATTTACACTGAAAATATTTTTACAGGATTCCCCACCTTAGTTGCAACATTTTACATGATAGATGCAACAAGATTTTAATGCGAATGCAAAAAAAGAAGATTTACATATTTTATGCAAATATATGTAAGTACGATGCAATCTATTGCAACATAATTGCAAAAATTAAAACAATTTTATATATTAGCATTAACTTTGGGTTATTATTTTCTTATGGGGTAAAAAAAAGTATTGAAACAAACGAAAGTATAAAAAGAGCAAGCAAATCTGCACGTCACCTGTGCAATAGCAAACTACTTGAAACATGCTGGTAATATGATATGGTTGCTTGCACCTTTTATATTTATTCTTTGTTCAATACTTTATTTTGCGCCATGAAAAAATAACAAACCAATGTTAATGCTAATAAACATAATTATAGTAATTTTTTTCAATACGGTTGCAAAAGATTGCATCTTACTTACATTAATTTGCATTAAATATGCAAATCTTCTTTTTTTGCATGCGCATTAAAATCTTGTTGCATCTATTATGTAAAATGCTGCAAATAAGGTTTGGAACCCTGTAAAAAATGATTTCAGTGTAAATGTTAATAACTGTTTGTTATATTTAATATATCAGACATTTCGTTTTTTGAGCCTGAATCTTATAAAATTAAAATGTTAAAAAAATTATCTTGATATTATGGACTAATACGCGTATAAAATTATACTGAGTAATTTTTTTTCTTTTTATACATTAAGATTACATATAGAATTATGAAACTTGTTGTCTATGTAATTTCGTAAATTTTTGCATCCCGTTTCGCATTAGGATATTATTAACGTATAAAACTATACCTTCGTGACACTTTTTTTAATGGTTTTTGATGATGTTTTGTTCATTTAGTATTTTTAACTGCTTTGACGTTACATAATAATATTTTTAAGTAATTTCATACTTTTTATTCAGCACAAGGACTTATCTCTTACTGTTTGTAAATTTAGATAATAATATAATTGAATTTTTAATTATAAAGCTGTACAAGTCGTAGATTATTATTAATTTACTTATTATATATAACTTAGTATTGTTTTTTATAATTTGATAGGTCATTTTTATTTATTGCTTTATTTTTATTATTGCATCATTCGCAAATTCTATCGATTGAATATTTTGTTGAAAGAAACAAAGAAGAAGTAGAAAATCAAAAAGTAAATCTTATATTTTGAGTACGTAGCCTGTGTCAAAATTAATAGTCAATGTAATATATGTATTTTTATTTAATATAAGTAAATAATTTTTTCTTCACGCCCGGCTTAAGGGGACACTTTTTCACGGGGGGACAATATTTAATACGACAGGGGGTCTTTTTTTTGGGGCGTCAAAATGCTTGAAAAATATATTTTCAAGGGGGTTGTATTTTTCAAATTTTTCAAAATTTTTTAGAAAAAATAGAAAAAATATTTTTTTGTCGTTACAGCATGTTTATTTTTTTGTGCCTCATTTTAAAATTATTCCTGGCTACGCCACTGCCTGGCTACAAGACTTACAGCTCTAGGCCCAGTAAATTCTAAAACAATATGGTTAAAATACGCAGTTAAAGCGATGACGCGTCAAAACATGATCGAAAAAAGACATACTAATAAACACCTAATCAAAAAGAGGCCGAAGAAATAATACATCAATCGCTGTAGATCAAGCCAAAAAAGGCATAACAGGAAGTTGTACTAGAATTCAAAGTAACAACTGACGCAATATTGACAGGCTGCGACTGAGTGTAAAAGTTAGATACAAGACGCAACCCGACATTAGTATTGGTATTTAGATCAATATAACCGGCCAAAGACAATATAGAACTTTGTTGTTCGAGTGGGAGATGTTGAGCGTGATATAGACACTTAAAATGTAAGCTTTGTTTATACGACGCAACCTTAGATTTACGTGCATAATGCAGCCTTTACATATGAATAAAACACAAGAATATACAAAAAACATAAGATGGTGAGAGAAACTTATACATAAGATTACGAAAAATAGCACAAACCAGAAAAGTTAACAATAAATAGCCAATATTACAAGCAGAACGAAGAGAAAAATCCGAGAAGGCGTAAAACAAAGATAAATAAGATTGGCGAGAGACGGGGTATATACCAAAAAAATTAAAACCATAATAGGCTTTAGCACTGCTCAGAAGCAACAACAAATGAAATATCAAAAGCTAAAAGTTTTATGTATTGCGCTAAGAGACGACAAAACACATATTATAATCGCTGCAATGAGTGACACCCTACAATGATTGTGTAAAAACGAGTTTTGATTACTTTGTATTTTTAAGAGACGTGTTAAAGATAGAAAAAGAACGTTACCAGGCCATTTTTGGCATCATAAAAACAGAAAAAGTATATTGGGATAGCAGGCAACTATTTATCAAAGTTCTTTTTGTATTGTCCATGTTAAACTAAGCAGTTGAATACGACGCATATACCTTTTTGATTTAGATCAATGCAGAGACTATTATAAGCAAATTACTAGGCAATGTTTTGAAATATGAAAGCCGATTGAATCTACTCTATGTGATGTGTGCAATATTGACTAGACTGTTGTTTGGTATATGCATGCAGATCAACGGGTTAGAACAGGGTAAGATATAACAGAACTCATGATTTTTGCATTTTCAGTATGCAAGAAAGAAGCAATAGAAAACGAAAATATAGATGTGGCTGGTATCACGGCAGCATAACGTGTTTTAAGGTAATTTGGGCAAGATTAATTAGGATTTGTGTAAAACGCCAATCGTACTTTATTATCAGGACTGTAAGAAGGGAGACGCGGACCTCGGGGGCTTCCTTTTATAAAAATTTGCAATTAAAAATTTATACAATTACGTATATAGACAAAAACAAATGCAAATGGTTTACAAAAACTTAAGTGTGATAAACTTCCGCTGTTTTACTGTTACTTATAATAATATTTACAAAAATTCTTTTCAATTATACTTAAAAAACGCCAATAATATACGATATTTCGTGTATGTGCAGAGAAAAATGCCCGACTATACATAGCCAAAGCCGTTCCTGTATTTTACTAATACTTTTAAAGTTTTTTTGTATAAAGACAGGGTTTTATGGAAAAGAATAAAAAAAAGCCAATTACAAAAATCGCAATTGTAATATTTGTAAGCAAAACAACCAATAGCCTGACTAGTCTTGCCTTTTTGCAGCTCATTTTGTATATAAAAAACATGTATAATTTTTAAACAAAAGACATTTATTTGCAAAATTATTTTATTACTTTCGTTACAGCACCTACCAAAACGTTTGTTATGCCAGACTTGAATATAATACAAAAATGCATTCAAAAGTGTAAAAAAAAGCATTTTTCTGTATGAGACAAAAACTTATCGAATTGTTTATAGCTATGTATGTAGTAAAAGCAAAACTTGAAAGCATCAAATTTGCTTGCAAGTTTTGTTGTTGTTCTATCATAGATATATAGGAGAATCACAACCGTTTGCATTTTATAAAGAAGTACAGTTTATGCCACTAAAAAGTCATTTTCCATTTTTTTTTCTTAATCTATACTAAAATACAAAATGGACGTGTAAAAAAGCGTTAAATTTTTTTACATTAAAAAGATCAACCTAAAACCGTGCCTGTATCTGAATCGCCGTGCTACATGTTTTAAGCGTGTAATTATACAATAAATATTAACTTTTTACAAAAGCCTTTAAAAATCTTTGTCAAAAGTCATATAGTAACTTTTATAGCGGTTATGTGTTTATTCGTATAAACAGGTCGTACCTGTTTTGGCATATGTATGTTCTTTAGGCGGTTAAAAAGTTTTATGACATTTCATTTTTACTTTTGGCGGTTTCGTTGTATTGATGCCTCGTTTTTCTGTTTTTTTTTCTGTTCTTTTTGCAAAATTTTGCATTTTTTGTGTCTTGTTGTAGATTGTCGTTTGCAGGTATACACGTTTTGTTTCAATTCTAGTTTCAGACTTGTAAATTGATCAAAGTTTTAGGTTTTTTATTACAAGCAAAAAAAGTTTTAAATATTACAAATGTAAAAGGAATTATATTTGTCTTTAAAAAATGCTGCAAAAATATGCAAAAAACACACCTGTAGTTTACCACATTTTTTGTAGTTGCTAAGAAGTCCTTTTATAACCTAACAAACTTTTTTACGGATATACAAAAATAACAGAAAAGTTATTTTCGCCTAGCTTTTCTGCAATTTTACCGTTGTATAAGGTGTTCCATTGCAGTATACTTGGTTAAAAATGTTTTTTTTTTGCTTCAGTAAGTAAAAAATTTGCATACAAACGCACAATTCATGTAATAATGTTTGTATATTTGGTTTGCACTTATATGCGATTCTTTTATTTTAAGCTAAAATAATGCAGTAAATCATTTTTTAGTGATGATACAAATAACCTTTTTTTTAAAAAATGCTGTTTTTTGTTTTAGTCTTTAAAGGCATTTAAAACCTCTTGTATACACAAACTAGCTACGAAAATCTACAACTCGCGCGTGTTTTTTTAATACGACCTTTTTTTTGCATTATTTTTATACATAAAAAGCATATAAATTTATATTTAAACAACTAGCATATTTTTTGTATGAAGAAATGTAACAAAACAGGTGTAAATGCAGTTTTGAACATGTATGAAATCTAAGTAGGCTCTGGCCCTGTACACGTTACCGAACAACCCAAATTCAAGACTAAATCACTTGTTCTCTAAAAAAACATATATTGCTTTTTACATGCAAATACATATATACAAAATATAGGATAACATTTTGTGTGTATTTAATAAATAAAAAAAATTTATAAAACGGCAAATTTACAATAAGCTTTTGATAATTTTTAAGATAACATAGTACTGCTTTACTTAGTTGCATAACCAAAAAAACCAATGCAGTAAACAAAGAAAAAAAATTGCCACGCGACTTTACGCGCAAAAAAAGTATATTATGTCTCTTACCAAATATAAAACGTAAATTTATGGTATAAAATTTATTCTAAAGGCCACGCCTAATACTAAAAGAGCCGTTATTTGTATTTTTGCCATTAATTTTTTTTCTTTTTGAGGTCACTTTTTTTTCAACAAAAAATAGTTTTGGGGCTCCTTTTATAAATTTTAGAGTTCTGGCTACGTTTTTGCTACTTATTTAGAGATAAGTAAACTGATGAAGAAACCGTAAGCAAGAATACAAAGACCTAAAAATTCCATACGCCAGGAGATGATGTTAAGAAGAAGAGAAATACAAAATACAAAGATAAAAAAAAATTCCAGAAAAAAAGATAGACCAAAAATAGACAAGATGGTTCTTAAAAAACATATAAAGATAAACTTGCACCTAAAATGGCAGGTCCATGAATATTCAGCACGCGAAAAAAATGGTAATATGCTTGATACGTTGCAAGAATAGTTTTGTACATTGCGGTAGCTGTATGCCAACCCTTACGACGGATTGGATTAAAGCGTTTAGTGAACAAAACAAATGTATCCATATCTACTGTAGAAAAAAAATGGATGGAAACCTCAAAGCACATGATAAAGGAAAACATACAATATGAAAAACGCACGATATTTTAGAAAACAATATATCTTTACAAAATAAGAATCAAAATTGCTAAAGAGAACTATAAGATACAAAAAGTATAAAAGAAAAGAATAAAAATAGACAATAAGACAAAAAATCAAACAATAACAACATGTTTGCATAGTAAAACGACAATAACACGCGTAAAGAGAACGAAATTTGATGACGCATACATAAAACAAAATTACAACGTCGTAGAAGATCGTGATTCAAAAAAAACGCGGTGAGTGGTCGGTTGTAGGATAACCACTACATAGCAATGATACTACACAGGGAGTAAGAAAACCGATCTGAATGCACTAAAAAGAGACAACCTAGTTGTGGTAAACTGAAAACCGCATAAATCTTTGCTTTCGCGCTAAGCTCTCTGTGAAATGCAGCTTCGGACTATTTTACTGTTAGCATTTTTTGCGTAGTTCTGATCACCAAATCATGCGGAGCATTTGGGGAATACAAAATATAACTTGACAAAGCTTGCTCCACACCACAATCGAATTCCACAACCAATAAAATTACTACGCAACTTTTGTGTTTATTTAAAGGCATTATTAGATAAGATAAGAAAATTCACATAAAAAAAGTCAATCTAACTAATTTTTTAATTGTCGTATAGTGCAGTGCAGCTTACTCTTGTAGCAATATAAACTATTTAAGAACATTTTGGTTATTTTAAAACCATTGAAAAAAAGATTTCTATATTTTAAACGTTTTTTGTGTGCATAAGTACTAAAAATTGCAATGAACAACTCATCTGTTTCTGTTGTTGTATGTTATACTTTCTAGTGATATTTTATTACATGATAATAGCGCTTAGATGTATAAAAAAAATTATAAAATGGAAAGGAATCGTAATATAAAATATAAATTTATAACAACAAGAAAATTTGACATTTCATACAAAGAATTGACTTTTAGATAAGCATTTTTTGTATGGTTTGTATAGTTATTCAAGTTTTACTTGTTTATAGGTTTATATAAAGGGAAGCAATTAGAAAAAGAAGGTTAACCTGTATAATTACTGAACGATTACTACAAAAAGACAAGTAAAGTATATTTACAGTGTAATGTGAGACAATATAACACGAAAAGACGGTGTTTTTTGCTTTTTTCTTGTTCTTTTTATTTCTTCATAGCAGTGAGCATCTCGATAGATACTATTAGAACTTATAAAATCTTTCGAATGCAATTACACATATACGTGACGTTAAAATATGCCTAAAAAATTTTTTTACACACATTTATTTTAATTTATTTTAATAAAATTTTTTGATGATTTTTACTTTTTAAAAATTCATTTAATCATAAATTTCGCATTTCCTTTTTATTGCTTTTTTCGAAAAAATAAATTATGTTTTTAACATATGTTTAGAAAAAAACCCCTGCTTTTGATATTAAAACTATACTTTTTATTATGATAAATGACACCATTAGATGTCATTACCCTTGTTGCTAAAAAATTCGCGTTGGGTCTATAAAGGAAAAGGATTTTTGTTTTACAACAGCAGTAGTTTATATCTTTTTGTATATGTGGTGTTTTATAACAAAACAAATCGAATCCGAAAATGTAAGTATACCATGTAAAGGGGTTTCTGCTAAGATGTTTGTAAAACGACCAAGTACATTTGGCTCAATGTCCCCCTAAGGTGCTGGTATATAAAACTAGTTTTTTTTATATGTAACTTACTTATTTATTATTTTTTGAGTAAATAAAAGACTGTAAAAATCTTTTTGACATATTGGTTAAAGATTTGCAAAAATTAATAAACCCTTTTCGATAATTAATCACATATAAATGTTAAAGAAAATGGTCTTTTTTACGAGTAATAGTATATATAGTAGCATACCTACCTAATATTATGAAGGTAAAACTGTGTTGTAATACTTTGAATGAAAAACATGTTTTGTTTTACGGTTTATGTATGTGAAAATAAGTTGATATTGGTAGGCATGTTTGTTTTCTGATACAAAATATCAATCATTTAACGTAAATTGTTATTTTTCATTGCCGATTTTTTTTATGTTACAAATCTTGCTAAATGTAATGATATTGCTTTTTTTTAATTATAGTATTTAAGAAAAAAATAAAACCCCGTAAAAATATGATTATTAATCTGCATTTCTTACTTTTAGTTATAGAAATTTTAGCCTCTTTTTCTTAGTTCAAGCTTTAATTACATTTATAGATTGCAGGTCCTTTACCATTGAATGCATAATTAAAATCTAACACAATATAATTACAGCTTTTTTTAGTTTTTAAAATGTTTGTTATTATAATTTAAAAAATCAACAAAAATAATTATGTATAAAAAATAAAACTTTCTGCTGTTACTTTATACTGATTTACGAAGGCTGTTTTCTTCAAAAAAAAAAAATCTATTATAAAGGATCAAAGTATATTTTTAAATAAATAAATTTATAAATATGCATATAAATACACCAGTGGCGTATCCAGGGATGGGGCGGGGGAGAAGGGGGAGGGAAGGGGGGGGGGGGGTTGGACGGTTTTACACCCTCCTTCACCCTTTCGTCCCCCGTAAAAAATAAAAGCTTGCCCTGATTTGAGGGGGAAGATTTTTTTTTGGTAAGATTTAGTGACAAAACTTTTCAGTAAATATTTAAAAATTAAAAAAAATACGCACCGATTTATTTTAAGGGTTTTATTTGTTGGGGTACGTTTTTAATATTTTTTTTACAGAAACTAAAGTTTTCGATTTTAGACTATCAAGACGTACCCATAGAAAAAAAAACAGCAGGTTCCTATAATTTCGAGAAAGAATTTACACGTAGAGCTACAGATTAACTCGCATCTGGAATTTTGACGCTTTGTGTAGTTTTTCAAAAAAGTTAAAGCTTCATAATGTGGCTTAGAAAAAAATATTGCGCTTATTATGTTGTAATGCAATGTTCTAAACTTACATGTACATTACGAGATACAATCTTTTTATACAGCGTTTATAACTGTTAATCCACAAAAATAGTAGCTGTGATGTAGTATATATGCTTGCATAGAATAAATTTTTTGCGCACTTTACATTTTATATGCACCTTGCATTGTACATGTTACAATTTTACGCATGTACTAGAATTAGGGTTTGTAACCCCGGGGCCCCGGGGCTTCGGGGTTTTTGCGATTTTTTGCAAAAAGCTCACCCCGGGTATACCCCGGGGTTCCCCGAGGCAAAACACATTTTATTATTACTGTTTTTTTCTCCTATAAATAAGAAAAAAAACAAGTAAAAATTTGACATACAAATTAGAAGGAATCCCATAAGATACAAAACCAATATTTAAAACCATTGCGG
>JAQFYM010003082.1:0-20086 GCA_034694785.1 Agrenia bidenticulata | reverse complement strand
CTTTTATGCATTTCGTTCAATCTTAGTGATATATATCATACTATTTTTACATTTTTTTACAGCTTAAATCGCATATTTAATTAAAATTGGTACTTTTTGGTATGATAAAATGTATCCTTTCAGAAATAGATATAGTCATAAAAAAGAGAATAAAAAAATGGAAAATATATGCAATATATGGAAAATATTAATACAAAAAAAAAGAAAAAATAGACAAAAATATAAGTAAAATATGCCAAAATATGTAAAATAAAATAAATGTTTACCATCCGTAGTGGCCCTACAATATATAGCCATATATGGACACCATAATGTTTTTTTTTGAGAACCCTTGTAATTTGTTTGGTATCTTATTGTAATTCTTTACACTTTCTTGTCGCATACAACAAGATATCAATTATCGTTTTGCAATTCAAACGTAGTTTTATATGGTTTTCGTTTACTAATTACAAAAAAAAAACATACCTACATAATTATAGCAACCAACGGGATAAAACAAACGATTTTACCCTTTTCTATTAATACCACCTTTACACCAACACAAAGTCATAATCTTTGATGATTATTTAGCATGGAAATAATAAGTTATCTAACAAAAAAATAAAAAAAATAAATGTGGATAATTTCACGTAATACTGTTGTATATTGCCTACTTTTAACATAATATAGTATACACGCTGTTTTTTTTTGTTACGTTGTAGACGTATCGATGCGTAGAAATCATTTAACTCACAATTATATAACCTTCTCATTTGTGTTATGTACAATTTACGCTTTTTTTATATTTTAGTATGGTAAAAAACAAAGAAAGATTATTTCATATTACAAGCACATAATTTAAAAGGCATTAAGCATTAATTCGTACGAGTAAATGTGTATAAATACGGATTTTGAAAATAACATTGCGGACATGTTTGCGTGGGCTTGCAAATCGCTTATATAGTAAAATTGACCTGAATAATGGATCGTCCTATTATTAATTACTTGCACTTGAAAATTATTCTTCTATTGTTGCGTTACGAACGTTTAAGGTTTGTATCAGTTTAAAATTGCTAATGTATTTAATATTTTTGGTTTTCGTATAGACATGTGATGTTTTTTTTTTCTTTATGCCGAAAAAACGTTTTCCTACATTCACCAATTTCCTTTACTATTTTGTGTAACTCCCTTGAAACATTTCAAAGCATATACGCCGTTGTTTTATATGTTTTCATTGCGAGTTTTAAAGTGTTAAAAATAGAACGTTGTTCATAATGAGTTTTTTGTAGTCTGAATATTCTTTAAGATTAGATTTTATTTTATCTAAAAAATACGGTTTAGAAGAGAAGTTTAACTACGGGAAATAAATAAAAATCATTTTGCTTTTTTCGGATTGTTTTTGGTTACCGGTACTAAAATGTTTACATAAATGCATTGATTAAAAAATGGGTTTACAAATATATAATATATTAAATCGAATATTAACATTTCCTGTCCAAATAATAGATGTGTCTGTTTTATTGTAGGCTTTGCTTTATATTTGGGTAATATTCTAGTTTAAATCGATATTAGAACTACCGTGAACCAATATTTATACATTATTTTTGCTTCTTAGTTGATTATTGTGTTTAAAATATATATAGATACTCTGTATGTTGATATGTATAGTTTGTGGAGCTTTTTGATACTTTTTAGATGTTTTGTCTTCTGATGTGATATGAAGTAATGAAAAAGTGGAATGACATCTTATGTACGACAAAATTAGCATTTGCATACATGACTTTGCATTTTTTGTTCTAAACCGTTTTTATCATGTACTTTTGTGGTATTTTTGTTGTTCTTCTTTTGTAAATATCACGACCTTAAAAATTGATCAAACAGGAGAAGAATAAATAACGGTAAGTGTAATTTAAGCCACAAAATTAAACAAAAAGTCAATAAAAAAAGCCAGCGATTAGTGATAAAAGTTTATTTAGCATTCTTTTATATTTTAAGGACATTTATTTTTTTTTCTTGCGCCAGTTTAAGGGGTCAAATAATTATGGGGTATAATTATCTATACGACACTTCCCCTAGATTATTATTCGGATATCACCTAAAATTGTAATATGTTAAAAATACAAAATGAGGCAAAACAGGTATTTACCGTAACCATAGGTGCAAAAAAAAATGCAGAATTATTATCTATAAAGAGCCATATATTAGGCAATTTAAGTCAATCATTTTGTCCAGATCTTTTGCAATTGCTGTGTATAAAATCATCCTAAAGAAATAGCAAAACTTAATTAATATGCTGTATTCAGATTTTTTAAAACTATAAGTAAATAAAAAAACATGTTTTGTGGACCGGGCTTACACCATATACACATAAAAAATATATAACAAATGATAAAAGACCAATTATAAGTTTGACGTCAAACTAGAAAAAAAATTATGTACAGAAAACATGCAGTCATGGTGAACTAGCAAAAAGAGGGTCTAAGTCTAAAGTTTCCTGTAAAACAAAGGCCAAAGATGCAGCCTTGTGCTATAGATACATGGTAGATACATATACTTGCTTAGTCTTACAACTATCTAAGAGAAATTATGCATTAACAGTTACAAACTTCTACAGTTGCAAAAGGTTTGTAAAATCAAGGTCATTAGCAAGCCGCTAAATAGATATATATGCGGAAAAATATACATGAGCTAAATTAGCAAGTTGGTCTTTGTATAATTAAGTAACATGCACAATTCTACGTCAGTATACTCAGCAAGCCTATGCTTAATTCTCGATTTTTATAAAAATATTTGAGTATTTAAAAGCAATCTATTTACGTTGGATTTAGTGATAAAATTGTTACAACGCAGAAGATTGTTTTTTATGGGGTGAGATACAACTTTTGTGGTTATAAATAAATCTTTGGCTGACATTTACTAGATTTCTTCCGACATACAACGCAAAACAATATACATAAATATTACTTACAAAATCTAAATGCACTAAGTTAGAATGACTTGTATAAATGTTTTATTGTTTGGTTCAAAAGAAGAAATGTATACCAGTTGTAAAATATTTTCAAGAGCAATAATTGCTCTCCTAAGCAACTTACACCAAAGTTTAAATTTCTAAGAAATTTTCAAGACTTATAAAGAAATTTAGTTTTTATGCATGGCATCTTATCCAGCATACTTTTTTTTATATGATATCAATGGATATGTATGCTTTGAAATGATAGTGAATTACGAAAAATGTTCGGTAATTCAAATTTCTTTTATTTCTGTTTTTTTGTAAAATTGAAGTATCCATTTTAACATAGTAAGACCTTAAGATTTGCTTTATATAGTTAAAACATACTTTTTTAATGCGGTTTAAGTTCGGTTGATATTTAATAGTACCAAGGCAACTATAAGACGCAGATTGAAAGTTTTAAGGAGAAATAAAAATTAAATAAGTTAATTCAGAACAAACATGAATAAAATCTATACATATAAAAGCAAAATAAGAAAATTGTTCAAGATTTAAATACTTTTTTTTTTTTTTATCAGCAAAATTCTTATATAATTACAATATATACATCGTCATATACAATATAATTTTGCCCACCAATGCCCAACCTTGCCCTATGTGCATTTAATTTTAGCATATACATAATTTTTGCACTCGGTCTGAGGCAAAACCATTACGGTTGCTTGTTAGAGCAAGTATTTGATTTACTAGATAAAACCCTGAAAATCAATATGAGTATAAAAAAGGCATATTTTGTTTTACACGTTGTTATATAAACAAAAAAACGTTATAAAATAGCGATTGCTGCCAAATACAAACCAAAATTTTGCATACACGCAAAAAACAACAGATTTAATTCTAATCAATTATTAGAATGGCAGTTTAAAATTTGCAATTTTGTGTAGAAAAAATTTATTTACACCGTAATTTTTTTTAGAGCGAAAACTCCATAAAAAGTAAACACTGTAAAAATCTTATTACACTTGTTTGATTTAAAGCTTAAAAAGCTCAAGTGCATATTTTTCTTAACTTGTAATATTCGTGATTTTTTTTTTTACAGGGTGTTACATACTATTAATATTTTTGCAGCGTTTTATGTGTCATTTGCAATTTTTTAAAAATCTTTCGCTCGCAAAATAAATAAATAAGTTATATGCATTTTTCCTTTTTTTAAGAAAAAAAACAAAACCGAAAACATAAAACAAAGTAAGCAGATCGTTAGTGGGCGAAACACTTTTTTAAAAGCTTTTTATTTTATGTGACATGCTCTAAAAACAAATTTAATTGCTTAAGAGTTGACTTAACGCATTTTTTATATGAATTTATAGGGCGTGTATTTTATTGGTTATTTTTTTTTCTATTCGATTTTTGCTAGAACATTAATATACTAAGCATTTTTGTCGTAAAAACATCTTTTTGCACACATAAAGCCACCAGAAGCGATTTTATGTATACCTTAACCAAAAAAAAGTTTTTGTAAAAAAGTTTTTGTTGAGGTAAAAATACAGACATGTTTAGCTTTTTACAAAGTTCTTTTACATTGAAGTACAAAACAACTGTCAAGTTAATAATATAAGTCAATGGTAGTTTCCTGTATGTTAAATTCTTTTTTTTATCAATTTATAGCATATTTTGTACGGTAAACAATAGCGTTTTAATGCTTGTGAATTTCGTGATCTACAACAATTCATTCTGATATATTTATGAAAAGTCAGATGTGTTCCGGATGTGGTACGCCGTTGTTTACTGTTTGTTGCTTTTCGAAAAAAACACAATCACTACCATAAAAGAAATTCCCAACCTGCCTGGAAAAAAATATAACAAAACCCATATTGCACACAGTAAAAACAATTTTTTACATTTTGAAAAGCACACGACCTATCAAAAGAATTTTTTTCAAAAAGGGTAAAGTCTGTTTTTTATCATCAGTGGCGTATCGAGGGCGGCGAGGGGGGGTTAAGGTTTTAAAACACCCCCCCGCCCCCGCTCTCCGTCTCCCGTAACAAAAAAGGGTTTGCCTAATATAAGAGGTGTGATTTTTGAAGTCATTATATTTTATCAACAATACTTTTCAACAAATGTATTTATTGTTGAAAAACAAAAAATACAATTTTTTAGGAGGCAAATTTGTTGGGATAATTTTTGTATATTTTTTTATCAGGAACAGGAATTTTAGATTATTGGATGTCAAAGCATGCGTATTAAATAAAAATCAGGCAGGTCCCTGCTAGTAATGAGATGAACAATACAGTTAAAGCTATAGTTCCATTGTAATCTTATAATTTTACGCGTTGTTTTGTTTCAAAATAGGTATACAGAACAAACTATAAAGTAATGTACGACTGCACTTGATTATTTTTATAGAAATGTTTTAACGGTCATGTAAGTTTTAGGGTAAAATGTATTTTTATCATTTTTTGTGGATGTAAATTTACAAAATAACAGCTGTTATGTATATTTTTCTTTTATTGTGTTAAAAAAAACATGCTTACGTAAAATTTGGAATGCAGTCTGCATTGTATAGAACAAAACTAGTGTATTTTATTTGGGAAAAACAGGTGCGTGTAGAACAAATAATAAAAAAAAAAAATACGTATTAGAATAGTACACAAGTTTTTACAATATACAACCACACATTCAGGTATGTTTATGTTTTTACCTGTCGTTGCTACTGCTAGTATGTTTAGAGTAATAAAAAAACATAAATAAGTTATATTGTAAAAAAAGCATGTCTTAACAATTTTGAAGTAAAATTACAGCGCTTTTTACGTAAAAATAGCAAATTGAGAATTCTTGTAAACTTTGAACTATAGAAACACGCACAAAAAACAGGTAAAATATATGTAGATGTATGTAAGTCATTCTTGATTACACAAGGTATTATTTTCAGTCACAAAGATATGTGCTACTTTACAAAATTATATTCGATATGTCTAAATTTTAATTTATTTGTCGACAAGAAAAGCAATTTTCAAAAAAACATTAAACATTTTTTGCTCATAAAGATTATGTGTTACTTATAAATGACATAGATTTGAGAAAACGCTATTTTCAATTTGCACACAAAAAAAAAATTGCATATTGTAACGTATGATTATTTCAAATCTTTGCTTAACTGGATCTACATTTTTTTCCAATACAAAAACGTTTTTTTCGAGCTGGCAAATTTTATTTGAAGTTTTTCTTGAAAAAATCAGACAAAAAATAAAACAAGATAATAATTAAAAATCTAAAAAAAACTTTATTTAAAATTTTTATGCGGTATGCAACAACCTAAAAACAACGACTGCTTTTTTGATACGATAAATATATTTAAGATACATACAAGATTTTGTAAAAAAACTAAACGCTAGTTTATATGTATTTTATATGTAGTTTTGTTGAGCAAACCTATGTCGACTTGCACAAAGTACTCATTGACATATATTTTATTGTACAAATGTGCACGGGATGACAAAATATACTTCGTATAAAGGTTTACCTACGATTGCGTAATATTAGCTATACTATACAGTTTAAACATTATTTAAATGGTATTGGCATGTATTCAAAAAGAAATCTAAATCACGGTATATTGAATTAAGTCTTTTGTCTGCAGCTGCTACAGGACGATCTATAAATCAGGCAGCAAGAATTAATGCCTGCACAAGAAAAACGCCACAACTAAAATATGCTGGCAAATTTGTTCCTAATGCAAAAAGGAATAAATTCGCAAGTTTACTGTTTTAAAATGATTAGAATTTGTTTTTAAAGTAACACATGCTTTTATGGTGCGCTATATTCCTTGTCTTTTTGTAGTCAATAAAATTGGCACATAAATACTGTCAATTCATTTTATTTTTCGTTGTACAGTGTCTTACACCTGTGTATTTTTACAAAAAATAATTTTTTGCATACGTTTTTTTCTAGTCAATCTTGTTTATTGTTTTTTTGTTTATTTTTAGACTGAATTTACTGTTCCATATATGTAAAAAAACTGCTATCCGGAAGGTTTTTGCTTCCTTTTTGTAGTATTGTAGTTCTTGTTATTTGATATACATTAATACTCAAGTCGGTATAATAATTGCCTGTGTACATACATGTATATCTAATATATAGTCTTAATTATGTAACAAAACATTCAAATGGTAAACAAAAAAAGCGTGGACTGCTGTGATTTTTTTAAAAGTTTGTTGACATCATCTATCTTTTATCACCATATGTTTTTTTGTATTTTTAAAATTTTCTATATCAGTGCAATTTCAGTTGTAAATCAAATACGGTGGTTCATTTTTTAACTGTCAAAAAAGCATCTTAAGCGCTTAGCTTACCTAGCCAATATGTAATATCATACTCCCAAAATTGCATTGTTACAAAACACAAGAATTGTTGTAATATTAAAATAAATAACATCTTTTTAAATGCCCAAATCGTGCTTAAGAACAAGCCAAAACTATGTATTACAGTTTAATCCTGTTTTAAAAATGTAAAGGAAACAACCAAGTTTTCATCCGAGTACAAAATTGTTTGTCTGGTGTTTTTTGTATTTTTTACTACCAAGCCTAAGTAAAAAAACAAAAAAAAAATTGTAAAAATTCTTATACGAGCATATTCAAACAATTTGTAGTAAAAAATGACATTCTTGTTTTGCTGGCAGCTGCGACCGGACCTTTTGTCGGTTTATTTATATTTTTATACACTTATTTTTTGCGTTAAATTACTCTAACTGTAGACTTCATTGTAAAAAAAACTAAAGGCTGCATTTATAAAAATTACAAGGTTCATGAAAACAGAGAAATTATGCTTTTTGTACGTATTTGCTTTTCTGCGTCGGAGAACGGATTAATAATTACATATTTCTCAACCCGTAATTTTTATTTTGTTTATTGTGCAACCGAGTACATCGAATAGTGCTGTTTTACAAAAGACCGTGGCAAATTTTATTGTAACGGTTGCGCATAACATTTTTGTTGGAAACTTCTTTGCACGAAGTCGATAGTGTTTTTACAAAAAATAGAATATGTTACTACTCATAAAATGTTAGGATGCATAAAAACTAGCAAAAAAAGAATGCAAATAGTAGAATTTTTACAAAAAAAAAAATTAATTGGAAATTGGTAAGCTTTGATTTTTTTTTATTGGTTTTTGCATAGCAGCTTAATGATTCAGATAACTTAACAATAGAAACGTTTACTTAGAACAACTTCATAAAAAAACCGGAAACGCAACTGCTAGTCATCAACAATTGCAACAAAACATAACATTATTTCATTAAATGCACTATGGATAACTTTTGGGCTGTAAACTTTCTGCTGCTTTAACACTAGAAAAATCAATTGCAATTTTTTTTTACTTGCAAAAATGTATTTCATATATACACGAAAAACAACAAATATGTTGTTTTTGTAACTAAAAGTTTTAAAATGGTTTAATTGTATAAATGAGTTATCAGCTCTGGTCATATTGTCTGTAGTATTAAAAAATATTTTGTTAATGCTGTCTGCAATTGCGTGCAATGACTTTATTTTTAAAACATTTGTGTAGCACTATTGTTGTAGACATTTCGTAACGTATTCTTTAACAATGCGTTTTGTGTTTATTTGTATTTGTGCAGTATAGATATTGTAAAAGCTCAATTAAATTACAAAAACAGGCATAAATTACATCTTATACCTTTTATCCTATCTTTTTTGTTTTGTAAAGTATCCTGGTTGTATTCTAGCTACATGCCGTGCTCTTTTTTATGTTTGCAATAACAATAGCCTTTTTTTGTGTTTCCTATAAAACCCAAAGTATATTATGTAAGCAAAGTATACTAAATAGTGTAATTTCGGCAAACTCTAGTTATATATTGGAATTTTTAGTCTTGTGTACATTAATGTTGATACGACCTTATTATCAAGTATGTAATTAGACTAGTTTCTATGTATCAGCATACTTTTTTAGAGGATAAAAGCAATTTGTACTATTAAAAATTAAAACGTAATATAGTTTTGTGCAAAAAAAGAATATAAACGAAATCTCCTTATATATTATACGCAATGGTACAAAGCAAAGCATATATTTTACACTGCAGACCGCCTTCTTCGCTGAAAATATTTCTAAGCACCACTGCGTTGTTAAAAATTGTATCCGAGTTTTTAAACAATGATGTAGCGGCAAGTGATAAAAGAACCTTAATAGTATGCCTTTTAACGTGCTTCTTTTTTAAGTAAATAGATTTTTTTGTGTATTACACTTTTTAATAACTAAAAAAAAAATATCTAAAATAACTGAATGTCTAGTTGTTACTAAAAACTGTATTTGGGCGCAATTTTTTTGCAAGAGTTAAAAACAACTTTGTTGGTGTAAAGTCATGGTTGGTAGGTTCTTTCAATCATGCATATACTTTTGCAGTTTTCTGCTAACTCTGTTGCGTGTTTATTACCTATAAAGTACTTATTATGAATAAAAAGTTACCATGTAGAATTATTTTGTCGTTTCAATACAATATAAAACGCTTAAAATTTTTCTTCTTACTTACAAACCATACCAAAGAAAATAATATTTTGAAAAGAGCTTTTTTCGTGCTGTTTTTGTAATTTACTGCATTTAACACCAATAAAAAATGTACGCAAAAAAAAAGTGCTTTTTTAATTAATTTTTTTGCACCTAAACTTAAAGCCGAATTTGTGCCCTGAAAAAAGACTGCTGCATAAAAACACAAAATATGATGTACGCAAGCCCTAAGCACAAAAAATCTATTAGACAGTGTTTAGTAAAGATAAGAAATCTAAATATGAATGTATACAAGTCTAGTTCACAACTGTACATACGTCAAAATGCTACGTCCGTAACATACCTAAAGTATGCCTTGTTGGTAAATAGGATGTTAAGTAGTTAAAGGTGGAAAAAAAAAATTGAACGTTCTTAAATGCAAAATATGTCCGTAAACTATGTGTAAATTACAACAAAACACACAAACTGCAACGCAATTTGCAAATTCCATATAAAACATTTTAGAAAACATATCAAGACAAACTAAATACACAAAACCAGCATGACTGCCATGCATATAGGATTTCTTTTTGTATGCTTTGTGTATTTACCTTTTTTTTTACCTAAATACGTGCCTGTTTTTCTACATACATGGTATATACTTCGTATGTTACGTAACAAGACCTTTTTAAGCCGGTATCTTGCTACAAAACATTTTTTTTTTATTCTAACGATGTGTAATGACAATTGTATATTTATTTGCTAGCCCAATGTAAATTATTAATAATTTGGTATCTTGTGGTTTTAGCCACTCTTAAAAATATGTTACTTTTACAATGACCAGTAATTTATTGGGATACTGGTATTTTACTTAGCAATGCTCTTCTTTGTATTTTAATAATGCAAATTTACAAAAAATATGTTTTATTTTACATTAAATTTACATTCTTTTACTTTTTGTGAATAATAGGTCTTATGAAATACATAAATTTATAGTGCTATAAAACGCAGATTTTCTTTAACGTAAAATTGATATATAAAATACAAATAACGTGAATTATACTTAAGTTATACGCATGATATGTGCTGTTTGCTAGTTACAGCAATGAAAACATTGTTTTTTTTTGTTAAAAAAGGAACAGTGTTTTTTTTTCAATTACTAAAAAAAAAATATACACAAATTTTGTACGAACTATTTAACATGTGT
Organism: Agrenia bidenticulata; assembly: GCA_034694785.1. Taxonomy (NCBI): domain Eukaryota; kingdom Metazoa; phylum Arthropoda; class Collembola; order Entomobryomorpha; family Isotomidae; genus Agrenia; species Agrenia bidenticulata. The sequence continues at coordinate 9,455 of JAQFYM010003082.1, read as the reverse complement.
ATTTTTTTGCTTTTTCTTACTTTTTGTTGAAACCTATAAAAAATTTATACTTTTTCTACTGTTTTAATACTTGAAACCAGTGAAAACAGTGTTAATTACACTTTTATGCAAACAGTTGATTTTTCGTACATACTATAACAAAACAAAATATCAGGATAGTTTTTTTTAGGTATATATGCAATCAGCTCTGTTTTTATACGTACATAGTATCGGAAAGTTTTTTATATTAGATAGAAATGTAAATCTTATCATTAAAATGTTTTTTGTATTTGCCAAATTTTTGCAAATTTTGTAATCGAAATTCTAGTTTCCACAAGTCTTTTTAGCTTTTATATTTGTATTGTTGCACAACGATTAGAATCTTTAACTGCAAAAAAGTATTTGTGAATGTCTGTAAAAATTAACGTGCTTAACTTGTACATTATACTAGTCATTTTAACTCTTAAAATCGTTTACTATAAGATAAAATATTTAAAAGGGTTTTAAAACGCATGTTTTTTGCATCAATTTAGTAAAAAGTGTTTAACCCCCTTTATGGACAAATTGATAATACCTTACATAAACTAAAAATGCAGCTGTTTGTATAGTTTGTACCTTTGGGTTCTTAAAATATGTGGTTTTTGCAAAACTTAATTAAATTTACGTGTAGCTTTAATTAGAAAATATAGAATATAAAACGTTAAAATGCGCAAAAATACATTATGTAACGTACAAAAAGTGCAAACAAAACAATAAATATGTTGAATGATACTGATACCAGTATATCTAAAAACAAGCAACATCAAACATGGTTTGTCTGTGCAAATCAAAACCTAGATGTATGAGCCAAATTAAAGCTTGTATAACTAGCTTTTAGGAGTAATTTTTTCTGTATCATGCCTATAGTATAAATTAAAAAAACTGCTCAAACAAGCAAAAATTATTATACCTTCAAAAATTATACTGATATAAACATTAATGTATACTACAACTTTGCAAATAATAGCAACTATAAATTGTACATATACATTAGTTAAGGGTTAAAATAACGATACAAACTTCTTACAAATTTATACGTAATTTATATAAGGGTTTCTATCTTTTTAAGCAAAACCTGAGATCTTTATCCTGTTAGATCTACGAAGTAACTTTTAATTAAAAATTCCAAATTATTAAACAAGCATAGGAAAAGATACAATCAAGGGTTTCGCGTTGCAATTTTTTGGTGTTGTTGTATGCGTAATTTGAATTATAGATTGCGCGTGGTTGAGCAATTTATTAATGTTATATTTTTTATTGGCTGCAGCTTTCAATCGAAATACGAACCAATGTGTTTTGATTAGTTCGTCTGATATATTTTTATTACGCACGGAAACAAAAAGGGGGAGAGTAAGACTTCTTAACAAAAATCATAAATGGTCATTGGTATGGAGGGTATGTCAAGAGGGCGGGTCTATATTTTTGCTACTGTAATATAAATCTCCGTAATCTTAGGCGTTATGAACATCTAGATTAATGGCTAAAAAATATAGTATCTATTATTAAAAAAAAATATTTTTATAGTAACAAATGTTAATGACTTTGTCTATTTATTACTTCAAAAAACACAGTTATACTTACACATACAAATAAATGTTAATTTTTTTTTATCGGACTTTTAGTACAAATACCGAAAAACAATCAAACTAAAATATTGCAAAATAACGTGTTTTTAAGGTTAAAGAGATTGCAGATTACACAACATGTACACGCATAAAACAGTTTTTTTTATATGTAATCTTTTTTAGTGCATACACCAAGTATTGCATTAAGTTTATGTTAAATACATTGCAAATAATTTTCTTTTAGCTTTTTCATGTTTAAAAAAAAAACTATAAGGATACGTGAGGAACAAAAAAACAGCATTCCTACCTAAAAGTTCTTTCTTCAACAATGTTAGTTCAGGATGTGTTTTAGTGAATATTTATACTGTAACAAAAGACAAAAAGAACACAAAAAAATTATTCACATAAGATTAAAAAGAAAATGCCCTATCATAAAACATAAAAAGTTATAGATGCCCCTGTGTAAAAATACGACTATTTTAGCTGCAGGTAATTTATTTTTCCATAATTTTTTATATAATCGATTCTTACGCAAATAGTTGCAATATAAAAAAAAACAATGATACATGTACCAAACCCGATGCAATTCTATATTGACTATAAAAACCCGATTTTTCACTTACTTAGCTTTTCATTATTATCTGATTTTGTTGATCACAATAAGACGTAAAATAAATTGAACTTTTTGAGCGCAGATCGTTCGTTAAAGCATTTGTATTACTACAACTTTTTTTTCTTGTTTTTTTACAAATCCCTGTGTTACAATTATATAATTTACGCTGATACTAAAAATAGTTGTTTTAAATTGCGAAAGATAAAGATAAAATAAGATAAATGTATCGTTTTTTTGGTCACAAATTATATTAAAGACTTTACAAGTATGCCTCTGGTGTTATTATTTAGGCTTCCAGATATACCCTTGGGTTTTATTATACATTATATTTAAATTGAAAGGTTAAATTAAAATTTATTATTTAAATAAAAAAAAAAAAAAAATACAGTGATAATATATATTGTAAAGTTACATATGACAAATGTACACCGCACAATTAAACACGTATTAAAGCAATACACATATGTTTGTAGTATTTTTAACAACATATATATATATATATATCAGGCGAAAATAAATAACTAGAAGCCAGTACGGGATTTTGCGTCTAGAATCTTGTTGCCTTTTTATATTTTAATACAAAAATGTACAAAAAAAAGTATGGTTTTTTTTTTGCATTAGTCAAAAAATCTATTTTAAGATTTTTATTTATATAGTGTAAAAAAAGATTTTAAGAATTATGGATATACAAAATACTACAAATACGTAAATTACTGTGTAATCACGCTCTGACAAAAAAAAAAAAAAAACCGTCCCTAAAACTTATAATAAATTTTGCCGTATGAGGTTTTTAAAACGCAAAAACATTTTTGATTTTTTGTAGGATTTTTTTAATACGTGAATGTTAACAAAATACCGATAAACAAAGACTTGATACAAATGCTTGATCTTATACAACATGGTAAAATGTTGCAATACAAAGCAAATTTTTCACAACAAAGCTTTTTATGTGCGCGCATAATAAACAGTTTTTTTTAAAGCTTGGATTCCCTATTCATGAAACAAAAAGAAAAAAAAAAAGTAATATGGTTTGAACAAAAAAAAAGAATAATACTTAAAATTAGACTTTCGTATACAGCAATAATTTTTCTTAAGCAATTCAACATTAATATTACTGCAACACTAAAGGACAGCTGAAATTTCCCGTAAAAAACAATGTTGAGGTTATGTGTCAGACAAATGACTAAGCACTTTATAAATAATTTGCGAGGATTTAGTGTGTTGTTGCTGTAGTGTGACAGTCAACAATAAGCAACTGTAGATTGATGTGAAGAAAACCAACGGAAAATGATTACTAGATAAAAAAAGACAGTACCAAATACAAGAAATAAAAAATGCAACCTTTGGGTTGTAAGTAACAACAATAGCAAAAGAAAGGCGACATGAAAACCAATTCTTAATAAAACAAACGACTTTAAATAGATAAACATACGAAAAAAGATTAGGATGAAGATTCGTTTACTACAAAAAAAAACTTGTTAATAGCTGAGATCCAAAACGTCTTTGAGAGTATTTTATAAGAAAAAAACATTAACGTCATTTGTGACAAAATATGAGTTTGTAACCTTAAATCACTAAAAAAACACGATCCAATCATTACTAAACTGAAAGACAATTGCAATTCAATACTTTTAATTATTATTTTATTTTATTTTATTTTTATTATATTATATTATATTATTTTTTGTTTTTTTTTATAAAACAAACAAGTTCGAAAACATGTGGTAATACAAATTACTTGCTGAAGAAAAAGTTGTAAATTAGTAGGTCGCGCAAATTATCTGTTTAATGTCGCAAAAGAATACTTTCTTCAACTATATGTTTTTCGCTCAAAACTTACTTTATATCTTAATTTTAGCTTTCAAAGTCAAAACATCAATTTTTCTAAATAAATCTGTGTTATTTTTACAACCAATAATTTAAGTCAGTATAAACGCTCGCATCTTACAACCGCGTTTTTTAAAATGTAATAAAAACAATTTCTGAATCATATCAGGTGTTTAATTTTGCTAAGTTAATGTGTTATAATTATACACACTAGAATCATAATAAGAATGAACTCTGTAATTGTAAAACAAAGATTAAATAGAAATCAGGTCTTACAAAATAAAAAATGCGTCTAAATAAAAATCAAAATTATTTAAATTCATCCTTCTTTGAAAAATACACTGTATGCATATATTGCATTGCAAAAAAAATGGTACCATAATTTTATTTGGTGCTAAATTGTAACGGTTTTAGTGAATCATCGTTATCATACTTGCAAATAACTATTTCAAAAACAAAACATCCTCGAAAATATGCGTATGTGTGCAAATATGTATAATTTAATATATGTCAATGTAGATTTTGTTATTGGTAGTGTGATGATGTAAGGGTATTGACTAATAAAGTATAAAAAATCTCAACTGTTGACTGAATAATCCTATGTAAAAGTTTTTAGATACTGTTTGTCATAATGATTTAATTTTTGGATCCTTATATGACAAGTACGGATTATGCGTGCACATCTTTTTTCAGTCCCGTCAACAATTGGTATTGGTAAAAAAATTAAATTTGTTTTTACGATAAAAAAATTCTCTATAAATATATTTTGTACAAAACTATTGAAACGACAACAAAAAATGTTAGTACACGTACTTTTACGCATAGAAGTACTTCAAACAACTAATCGAAAGTCTTGACTTGTTTTATGCATACATAATATAAGAGTTTTCTTTTATGCAATATTTGTGTTTTTATAGCGTGTGAAAAAGCTTAGCGTATGTTTTTATGCAAAATAAAGACACAAAACATCCAAAAATCTGTTTACAAAAAAAAGTATAACTATAATGTTATGCAAATTCGACAAGAATAACAGATTTCGTTTAATAAAAAAAAAAAAATAAACTTTGTTGCTTTAAATTTGTTTAAAGTATTTTTTTATTGTTATATTTGTCGCAATATATGCACATCTTTTGCGTATATAGTTTTGTTGGTGGTGTATTTATTCATAATAACCCACCTAAGCTAAAACCGACATATAAAAACCACTTAAAAGACTTAAAAACAAATTTATAATGCCATGCTTTTGTTCATGCCAAGATCGACAATTTTCGCTATTTAAAAGCCGTATCAAGGTAAGAAGCACATAAAGAGTTAGTTAATGATATGAGTAAAATTGACACATGACATGGTTTTGATAACGTGATTAGATGATGCATCTCATAAAACTATACAGATTTAGTTTTTGAAAAGTGCATTATTAGCATTAAATAAAAAACAAGTATTTGGTTTAAATTTTTCTTTCTTAGAAGTCGAAGAATTCCCGCGCTCATGTAATACTTGTTCACATGTATCAGAAGATGCATATGCCTAACCAAATTCTTTCAACGCGCAATATAAAACAAAATTTCCAAAACATGCCTCAAGTGGATCAAGACATGATGGGAGTTTAGTATTCGATAAGCGTATGATTAAAAAGGGGGTCGATTCGCTGTTGATTTATATGGAAATAAAAGATTTTTGCATCAAAATCTGCGAATAGTGCAATTGCCGAAGTTATTAGAAGATCTTCAGAAAGTGTTTACATCTGGTATTATGGATTAGTGCTCGATGAGCTTCTACCAAAAACAAAAGGAAGAGTTTCAACTATTAGATATCAACTATTGTATGGCGAAAAAAACTATCTTAACTACATCAAGTATCAGTAAGAATTATTAAGTGATTATTTTTACTGAAAAAAAAAACTTTTCAAAAAGTCTAAACATTGCAACTTAAGTTTTTATATGCACTTACGACAACTAAAGCCAGCTCACATCTAAAGATACTTGTGTATGGTACAGAAGCAGGCCCTTGACACACTGAAAACCAGAGAAGTAGAATATGAATTATAGTAAAGAGCAAATGGTAGAAAGCAACAAGTTAAGCAACGGACTTCAACTAGGGGTAGTAAAAACAGTTTGGAATGTCAAACCCTTGGTATTGTTTTTTTTACATTATGTACTTGATTTTTTTCTCCCCTAAAATAAAAAAAACCGATATCGGAATAAAAGCCAGTGCAGAAATTACCAACAAATAAAAACGGGCTAATTGTATAGGACAATACAACAAAAAATTGCGTTACATGCACTAAAAACAAGCTCGTAGCAATTAAAACGATCTATCTTACATCAGTAGGCATATAATTACAGCGAAGCACCGCAAAAACTACATCTATATACTTAATTTATAAATAATGTTTGAAACAAAATTCGAAATATCCAATAAATATAAATTGTAAGTATCGCACTTGTCAGATTCTTTGTCAAGTGCGGAATACCAATTAGCACAATTGATAACCCTTTTTTCATAAGAATGAGCCTATGATGTTTTTTTTTACTGATTTGTATATCAAGTAATTGTATAAATTCATTTTTAATTGAATTATTTGTATCTACCAAAATAAAATTAAAAACCAAATTTGTTAATCAGAAATATTTTTGTCATTCGATACTAATTCTGATGCTCTATCAAAGAAAGCGATCGCCAAAATGATAGATACATGTGATACCATGTAAGCCGCCATCTATATTAAAACTTACTGTAAAAGAATGTCAAGATGGTAATTCGGAAACAATCGGTGAAATAGTTTAAACCTCATTTTCTGTTTTTTTTGGCGAAGAAAATGATTCGAACAATTTTATCCACTTAGTTACAGACCAAGCATCAACCGTTATAGAAGCAGTAAAACCCTTATGAAAAACCTTTTCACTTTTTAAGCACACAACTGCTTATGCCACTTGTTCCTCAATGTATCAACAAAAATTATGAAAAAATTTCCAAGTGCAACTTATTGTAATAAAGAAATAAAAAAAATCATTGACCCCTGTTTAATTTGATACGGATTTTTATTAACGAGACTTCCGTAGCCCGCCAACGCTTCCCATAGGCATAAGATGGGGACTAATAGTTGATTATGCTGAATTAATGTACAAAAATCAAGGTTTTTCGTGTTGAATATGCCAAAGAATGCAAAAAAAGAAAGGTTTTAAATAGATTCCTTATTTTTGAATCTAGGAAATTCAGAGCAGAAATACGAATTATTTTTGCAATTAATTTTATTCCATCGACTATTAAGTATTTAGAGGGGATTATAATAGCGATGAAAATCAGATAAAAATGTTAAAGGTTTTAAAATTAAATGTGAGGTCTATAAAGACTCAAAGCAGTATATTGACGCATCATTGGCTAAAAAAACTGATATGAATTTTTACATTAACTTAAATGAGGATAAAAGTTCGATGAGTCAACAATACTATACTCATGTTTTGCTATCACCTGCTTGCTCAGAGAGACTTTTTACATAATACCGAAATATTTTTAGTGAACAAAGAAAAAGTTTGACTTACGAAAACTCTAGAAATGCAGCTATTATTAAATCTAACCATTTAAATATCGACATAATTAAATAAAAAGAAGTCTAAGTTTACTTCTTTATTTTTTATTTTTCATAAAAAAAAACAATTAAAAAGAAACCTGAGGTACAAAATTTATGAAAAAACATAGTTATAATATTTGGATCTTTTCCTCGTTTTAGCATCTTTTTTGATCGATTGGTTTTCAACATACTTTTCATTTTTTCAACTCGAAATTCCAACCTCTAACTCCAACCGTTTATCACAATATAGGCAAAAAACAGGACCAGCCGCAGTTTGAAGTTTGTGGAAAAAAAGGGAATTGTAAAAATGAGTGTAAATACAAGTTCAATATAAGTAAACCAAAAACCTACAATTGCAACAAATGCTGTGAAGAAGGTAATTGTATGTAAAATTAAATGACAATGCAAGCCTTTGGCGCAACACGGTTGGGAACGTTTATTAAAGAGGACAGGGATTCATATATGATTGTAAATATGTTTTTGTTAAAGATAATTTCAGACACCGGTGCTACCGACAGTTTAATTGGCAGTGGGGCACTTAGGTAACTTGATGATATTAGACAACATATATGCATTGAGTAGTTTGCAATGGTAGAAAAAACAAAATGTAAATATTATGTAGAAATTGAAATAACTGAAACTGGGTAAAAGAATATGGAGCAATTTTTGATAAAAAAAATTTTCATGAAATAATATATATATTAGGCAGAATTTAACATCACAAAAAACATAACGAGGATAAACGAAAAATTATTTTTTACTGTAAAACTGTGTGCACGACTGAACCAGTTTGTTGGACACGACTGAAAAGGTTAATCAACGAAAAAAAAAGACTTGGAGCAGAAAGCAAGAAAAAAATATAAAAATGGGCATATATAAGCCACGCTTATCTTTATGGTGTAACTCAGTTGTATTGCCGAAGAAGCCGTATGGTGATTTACAGATTTGTGAGGATTTAAGATTGTTTAACAAACTGATAGCACAAGACCCCTATGAAATCCCAAATATAAAACCAATTGATTAGCACATCGTGATACAAACATTGGTTAGCACTAATAGACTTTGCAAATAGTTTTTTTAAGGTCAACCTTTCAGTTAATATTCACCAAAGACTGCATTTCTACAGGAAGAAGATTGGTACAATTTAAGAAGATGCCGCAGGTTATATAAAACTCTGCGACAATAATCTAATTAAATGCGATTTTTTTTCTGTGGGATTTGATTGGTGAACGGGCAGTGCTACATCGATGATATTTTAATATTTGGCAAGGATTTAGAGAAAAAGAAAAGAAACTACATGATGTTTATCATACAATTACATCACATACTTCTGCAAATAACCTGCTGTATTTCTTATACTAGGTATACAAGAAACTGATTTTTTGGCCTACAGAATTGACGAAATAGCATTAAAACTAGTAGAGAACGTTACCAAGAGCCTATTGATTATCCAAAGCCAAAAAAAAAAAACTAAACATGTATAAAAAATATAGGATTTCTATATTAAGATAGGCTTTTCTTATAAAGAAAAGCAGACAAATTGACGGGATTATATGATAATTAAAAAAAACAGGAAGTTTAATTGGTCAAAGGCAGATCATAACAATTACTAAGAGTAGCAAGATGGACCGCAGCGGGCATACGAGTTATTGCTTCCAGACCCAAAACAGAAGAAATGACTCTTGAGAGTGACGCAAGCAAGTTTTGGCTTGGGGCTTGTTGTACACAAAATCGCATGTCGTGCTATATATTTGAAGAAGTCTTTCTGCACTGAACAGAACTACATAATTACGATAAGAGAAGTGTTCGCACCCCTTTGGGCCATGAAGAACAGTGGCGTACCCAGAGGGGGGGGGGGGGG
>JAQFYM010003081.1:0-20100 GCA_034694785.1 Agrenia bidenticulata | reverse complement strand
ATTTGACCCATCTTCGAACTTAGCCTTTCTTTTGTTTCAAAGACCCTGTGTGCAAAATTTGGTGACGCTAGGTCAACGCTTTCGTGAGTTATCAGGCGTACAGACAGACGGACGGACAAAGGTGATCACATAAGCCCTAACGAACGGGCTAAAAAAAAACGAAAAAAGGACTGTGATCTCTAAGGTAAATGACACTGGACATATGACACCTCAAAATCCACTCTCCCGCACCCTCCTCCCTCAGAATTCATCAATATCCGAAAAATCGGATTTTTCACACCGAAACCAAAAAAAAACTTTCTCTCTCTCTCTTCTTATAAGACTAAAACGGAAAGTTTTTTTCACAGTTTCCAAGAAGCTCCGATCAGTCTCCCGGTGGCTTTCAAGCTTTTATCCCAAAATTTCCTATACCAACAGATTCTTCTCTAGTGGTAGAAAGGAATGTGAGCTTTTCTTCTCAAAAAGAGTTTTCATTTCCTTACATACCCAGCTCACCCTTTGCACATACAAAGTTAAGGTTGTTTTTTAGACATCAAGGCTCCGATTTCTAACTCGCGAGCCCAACCACCTAAACCACTATCACCACTAGTATGTCCCTACCGAATTCGGTTTTTTTCTATCCACCAGGCCCCAATATAATACAGAAGCCCGTGGATGCAGCATCCAGAGTTTCAGAGCACCGAGCCAGCACATGCCACACTCAACACGGCTGCTGGCTACTGGGAAATGAGAGCGGATCTGTGTAAATAGACCGGATTTGGTATTCAGAACACGGACTCTCTCTCTCTCTCAGTGTAGAAACCCGGGTACTTTATCCCTCTACCCTGTTTGTCCCGCGTTCCCTCATCCTTTAGACTCTTGGTTCATTTTAGCAAAGATATATTTATCATATACTCGGAGGAATTTATAAATGCAATATGCGGGAGATTGTCCTTATGAGTCATGCCATGCCTTTGGCTCACTCGAGAGTTTAGGTATTAAACACAGAGGATTCTGATTCTGAGTCATTCATTAGGAACACTGAAGTCCATGTTGAGAGGGAACTACCCGGCTGAGAACTCATAATTGCGGAACAATATTAAATAAAATGCAACCCTTTGAGGTTTCATTACATCCCCATCATTTCCAGGTCCAAAAACTCCCGATCCGGGTACATTAGAGTAGGCCATTGTGTGTATTTGTATACAGAGGTATAGGCTGTCTCTTTTAGGGCATCGGGTCACGTAGCCATGTAGGAGGTATTATATAAAGCTCATGCTACACTTCTGTATACGCCCCGGGGTCACAGAAACCCAACTACCCGGCTATTTCCCATTCCTATGTAATATTTTAGAATATTTTCCTGTGCACATACCTTGGTCATGAGCCTGTCACCCACTACCGGGTTTTACCAATTCGAAAGGGACTGACGAAGATGGAACTCTCTGAACTAGCCTTGGATTTACTTTACGAGCTCGAGAGCCTCCAGGCCTGATAGGGATAACCTAAATTTCTGTATAGGAATATGTGCACACTAACACTTCCTGTGTACGAGACCTACAGCACCACCCACAGTTCAAGCATGATGATATGATCTATATATTACATGTAGGTTTTGCGGTGCGGTGAGCTCCTGCATATTTATCTAGTTTGTGTTTACAGGCCGAACTGCATGTGGAGAAAGGGTTGTGTGAGACATGTCAAGTGGGCTAATTAATCAGGATGAACCTGACAGTTTTTGCTAAAATTTTGAGTTATTTATTCCGCAACTGGGGCACCCAATAATACTCGACATTTAACTCCTTCATCTGTTCTAAATGTCCTCCACACTGACTACGTGTAAGCTAAGCTGAGTTGTGCACTAAAATCTCCCTGTCCACCACTAGGACTACTTTGGAATTTGCAAATTCCCTGAAATGGGACTGAGAGAGAGACTGGTCGTATAAAGTTCTGCATGTAACTGCATGGGCTACACAAGCTGAATAAACAATTTACTACATACAAGAGATTGGTTGACTAGTGGTGACTCTGAAGGAGGTCAACAACTTGTAAATCGTGGTTAATTAACGACATTCCGACATTTAACATTTCCTAATATATTCATCCATCATTCTATCCGTCCATCTTCTTTAATGCTTCAACTATCTGCTCCGGCAGTATACGAAGCATCAAGTAAGTCAGACTGGCTTTGCGTATCCACCATTAGGTTCAAGCTAGAATGCAGTAGCACAATTGTTATTCGAGGGTATATCATCATCATTACTATAATAAAACTATAACGATAACTATCAAGGTATTAGTTACTTTGTTGTGTGGATTCTGACAGACTGGGTATGTACTAACCGGATTTGAGACCATGTTGGATTAAAATGGTTTCAAATCTGTTGTCAAAATATATACTGGCTAGTCACTCGGAGTTTGTTGTGTAAGTATTTACCTACTATGTAGCTAACGAGGAGAGAGTTTTGTATAGTGGCTACTGGTTATCAGAATTGATTGATACTCAGGACTAATGGGTTCTTTTGATCAAGGGTTGCTTTAAAAGCCAAGCCTTGTTTTGGCTCAACTATTTATTACGGGTAATAACTCGGTCGGGCTGAGTTTTTTAAGACCCGGATATCACCGTGCTGAGTTTTATGAGGTTAGAGGGTATGGTTGTATTTTCGTATCTGTTGTTTAAATTTAACCTGTAGTTCCCTTCGAATCTAAACTATTATATCAGTTTTACATATTCGGTCAGAAATAAAAATTAGGAGTTAAAGCTTAGATATTCGCAACCCCACTGCAAAATTTCGAGCCTATTGAAATCAGAAATATTTTGATTGAAGATTTAAGAGGTGTTTAACACTCTAAGATAACCATGGGACAGAGTTTCTGTATTCAAGTCTCCGGAAATTTTTTCTGATAGTTTAAAATTAAAATTAAACTATTTCTCTACTAAAATTCTAAAACTCGATGTTTTCAAAAATATAAAGAGCTTCACACAACATTATCAATCTAAATCCCCTCCCCATCACAAATAGTATACACACTTTACACTATTTACACCCAAATACCGCTTAAAGTAAACAAAACCAAGATAATTAAGATACTCACCTTATCAATCGAATGTCTTCATTAAAATCCCCTTTTACAAAACATATTAATTCCAAACCCATACGTCCCTGTCCAAGCCCAACACACACATGTCCCATTCACTTAAAAAATCATCCCCCACACAAGATTACCCTCTTCCAACTGACAAAACACTCAAAGACACATCCTAATTACTTTCAACCAACCCAAACTCCATCCCCCCTAAACTATAAAGAGTCATAAACTAATAAAAGATTGGGGAAATAGTTAAGCACTTTTAAAATTCTTTACTCGATTCCAACAACACAAAAAACACTTAGGTTCAACTCTTTTTATCTCCTCTGAACAATTCTCCTATCTCATACTACACCAGTCAAAGTCCAAATTGAACTACTGAAAACACACACTGGGTTTTCTGAAACAGTCCATGAGGTCAGGAGATACTTGAGGAGGGTAATTAACTCTTGAAAAACTAACATCCAAAAAGTTAGCTTCCCCTGCTAACAAAGTGGCCAGAGTTGAGGGAACAAGTTGAACACATGTTCTCCGGAGAGTTCCTTCCACCTGAAGATTAAGAATGAAACTGTCTTCAATATCCCTGTCCACCCTCTTCACCTTAAAGACGAACCTTTTCCTCTCTTATCTGAGAACAAGTTGCAAACTACAGACTACAACCTACCTGTACTGCCCTCGTCTTCTTCTTCTCAGAGGAGCATTCAGAGATTCTGTTTAGAATTACCAAAGCTCCACTCCAAGGCTCTCTTTAAAATCATCTGATCTTGTCAACAGTAGCCCTGATGAGGTTCCACAGGGATAGAATCAAAAAGTACACTCTGCCTTTAGACCGAGTTGAAGGTTGGGCCTGTGAAGCCGAAGGTAGGAGAAGGTGCGTTTTACCTGTAAATGCATGTAATTCATGAATGACCAAATGTAGAGAATAAATAAAATTATATTGAACAGCCCCTAAGGGTTGAATGTGCTGCACACACACATACACAGGATGCACTGGAATAATGTGTAATGGACTTGATCTGTGTAATTCTTCATAGTTTTTGAAATATGTGTGGATTGTATATATGGACTAGTATGGGATGTGTAGATGAAGGGTTTGAAATTCTTGCAGACTTCTTCAATGAGGATTGAGGAATCCCCTGGGGTTTAATGTAAACATAGGGGCTTAAGTGGCGAATATTTTTGAGAGGGTTATGTTAGTTTGGGGGATTTAATTAGAGGGATTTTAATTGTGGACAGCAAGCGTAACTGGCTGGGGTTGGTAAGCAAGATTTGGAAAAATTTTTGAATACTAATATGTTTTGTGGTATTCAATTTATCAAATGATATCTGTTACAGTTCACGGATTTTTTCAAGGATTAATTTATTGTTAATTATTTGTACTTGGTTGATAACTATACCCGTACCGTTGTCAGATCTTGATTCACTTTACATTTAATATATAACTAACAATTTTAATAGCGGCGCTCGGTTGTTAAAAACATTAATTTACAACTCCGAATTAGCAATACTTCAAAAATGTTACCCCTCTAATTAGTAAACTAATTCAACAATACCCTCTGCTCCATAGGTCAACTTCATCCTAAATACCTAGAAGATGAGATCGATATTCAATCAATCCCTGTCCCTGTCCCAGAACTTAGTTAACAATAAGCTAAAAACTATTCAAAAATTGTACACACCCCAACGATCTAAATTAAACAGTATAAAAATAGCCCATCTCCATTGAGATCCTCCAGGAATTTCCAGGAAGCTCTAATTACTCAAAAAATGCAGCCCAAAACCACTCAAGCATATCTTCCCAAGAAAAAAATCAAAGAATCGTTCCAAAATCGATACCGATGATCCATTACATCCTCTTCCATCCAATACTGTACTATTATCCCAACGACCATCATCCATCCTCTCTGAGCAAACCGACATTTCCAAGCCCACACCTTAAGGCTATTATTAGTGTGACAACAATCTTCTCAATTATTCACATGAAACTGTATCATTCAACCAGAAGAATTACCCTCACACTCCATTTACATTATCATCATCATCCTGCCCAAAAAATAAAATCGTAAGAAAAGAAAGGGAATCCCTTTCCCATTTCCTGTCCATTTCACCCCAAAAAGCGTTCAAAACTTTTCAAAAACCTCTGAGAATAACAATCAAAAAGAATAGGACCAAGAAAATTCCCAGATCCGCCCCTCCCATCCATGAATACCAAATGCAAAGCCTAGAGAGTTGCCTCCAACTTCTTCCTAACTTGTTTAAGACTCTGAGACCCAGTCGGAAGGGGTGAGTCTTCTTTACTTTTTTCTCAGATTTTTTTTTCATATAACGCTTTTATGTGTGTGTGTGTGTATGCATAGATTTGCTCTACACATACTGAGATCCATACACGTAATAAATGTGTGTAGAGCTCTAGACGATGAGTCTGTGTCTACCTGTGGATTATACAAGAAGAAGATGTGCAGGAATAGACAACAATACCCGAACAATCCAGCTGAATCAGAGTGCTTTGCTTGTGCCGTTTCTTCCCTATTCAGCCAAGGCAAAGTGACTATGACTTGAGGAATTAGATTTATCTCTATAGACGAGAATGTCCCACGGACAACAAACCCTTGGCTTTGAATTTACAATGAGTTACAACAATACTAAGTCTAGGGAGGATCTTGTTATTCACAGGACTCTCTTTAAATAACAAGTTGGCTCTGGCTCTACGAGAGAGCTCGGGAACTTTTTGTCCACCATGACCAAGATCGAGACCGGTATGGAAAGCTCCGGTACCTGAAACTCTGTGATGAGGATGTGTTGTTGGGTAGGAGAATGAGAAGAGTTTAGCTCTGAATTTGTATCCATTTCTCGAACGGAGGTATTATACTTGGAAATGATATGTTGTTTTCTAAAGTGTGTGTGCTATTCTCAAAGTATAAAATCAACATTAAGGAAGTAGGAGGGGGCCGTGGTAAACTGGTAATGGGAATAATAATATTTTACTTGGGGATATTTCCATGCATGGATATTGTGTGGGGATAGATGGATGGATTTTTATAGATGGACACCGGAGAAGGTACAAAGTCATTCTGGTATTCAAAGGTTTTTTTTTAACCTGGAGCTAGAGGTCGATTAGAATGTTCATATTAGTAAATATATTTGTCAAATTTTGAAGATTCGACATTTGGTCTTGGTTGTTTTAAACAATGCACAAGACTGCTCTCAAACTGGACTTGAAGTTGAAGTAGCGATTGGGGAATTTTAGCGTTGTAGTTTAAAGCAGGTTCAAAATAATTGATTGTAAAACATTTATATGCAAAATTTGTTAGTTGAAGATGTTAATTTCCCAAAAATATTACCGAAACATGACCGAAAGCTCATGACTCGTTGGAATGTTGACAAAAACAAAGACAAATTTACATTGCAAACTTTGAAAAGCTTATAAATATAGTAGACTAAAAAACAAGTCAAAAATCAATAATAGTCAATCCTTCACAAGTCCTCCAACACACAGGCATAACAAATACAATATCCTCCACAGTAGAACCTGTCCCTTTCGAATGACTCGGACTTTCCGGCAAAGCCTTCCTAGCTGAACCCAGCAAGTCAAGCTTTTATTCTTCAAAAGGCTTTAAAAACGGGATCCATTTACAGTCAGGTAAGTAGAAGCCGGGTAGCCCTTGGTGGATGGAATCCAGCTGTAACTGCCCATAACTATTCATACGTCTTTAAACAACATCCACACAACAAGTTACAATCCATGCCTCATACGGCCCTGGAATTAGACCGAGAAAAAACGAAGGTAATAAAATAAGACTTAGTTTTTTGTTGACTAAACAGAGAGACAGAGAGGGGCTTAGGGTGTATTACCCACTGCCCACATGCTATACTTTATAGTACACGTTACTTTTAAAGTTTCAAACGCCATGAATACCTCAATATAGAGAAAATAATGTGCTTCCTCCAGGTATTAAAAAAAATCTGAAATCTGTCAGCCTGTAAGGCTCTTAAGAAGATCATTAGTAGCTCCAACTGCAACTACACTGACTCACTGATTGGAACCCTTGGAGTTCAGATGGTGGTGATACAATGGCGATAAGATGTTGGAACATAATATTCGAAAGCTAAAACCTTAATCGACCTGCCCTTACATTACACACCGAGTTTCGAATACATAATAACAATATCAGGAGCAGAGTGAAAGAGTCAGAAGTTTGGACGAGCTGATGGGTTTTGATGATGTATCCACCACTGGCAAGCCATAATAATAATGCTTGAGGAAATTAGAGGTAAATCCATAAAGAGTAAATAAGGGCTTAGCTCAACTTAAACTTTAATCCTTTTCCAGCAGCTTCTTCTATAAAACTTATAATTCATGTTTTAAATGTAAAAAAAAATATCCCTCTTTATAAAAGTTAATAGCCCCTACCTGTTCTTCCAGTGTTTCTCGATCATCTTTATATTATTAAAGACTTGTCTCTAAAAGTCTTAACTCTTGTACACAGCTTCCTTGGTTCAGCGATTTAGATGAGATTTTTTTTTGCTCATTTGAACACAAGTGTAGGGGCATTTTTCCATCTCGATTCTTGATTCTGGATGTTGTTGGTTGTTGTTTATAGTAGGTATTAAAATATCGTGGAGATCAGATCCCTCTGGTATATTAAGGGTTGAGAGGATGTTGTGGTTTTAATTTGTGGACAAAGTGGAGTCATTTCTTAATAGCTTGGATACTCATAATCATAATAATAACCTTTTATTTTGGTTAGAGAATGAAATTGCTCGTGAACTTTTAAGTCAGGATTTGATAGGAGAGATACAGAGAGCCGTCGTGGCTTTCCCAGCGGAATCATTCCACAGCTTTTTTTATCTACACCTTAAAAAATAGTCTGGATAATAAACTCTGGAGTGAGTTGTGTGCTTTGTCTTCAACAGTTCCAAATCATTTCAGAGTTCCACCCGTTCCACCTCACATTACACCACTCATTTAGAGCCTATTAGAATCATTTAAGTTGTAGACATGTTTTTCTATTTTTAAAAGGGCTACTACATGTAACTTTTACGTTTCCTTTTCGAATTCGATGTTGAAAAAGCCCCACTCTTTTAATACTCTGTAATTTGATACAGAATTACGCTGTTATATTCCGTAGTATCCCGTGAGTTAAGACAGCGATCTGTTGACAATTTTTTCCATGCATAAAAGCCATCGGAATAGCCAACGCTAAAAAAAATCTTTAACGTGCAAACGCCCTTGCAAGAAAACCAACAACACGGGTAGCCCAAACTACCTGTATCATCCGGTGCCCTGGAGGGCTCCATTAAGATCCCCGGATTCCGAGTTGCAGGAAGTAAACAGGGGCTCCCACGGATGGCCTATTTGTTTATTTTTTTCCAGCCTGTGGTTAAATCCTTGCATGTTTCGGTAATGTACTTCCTACATGTGATGCAGGTTGTATATGAAGAGTTTTGAGTTTTGCATGTGCTGTGCAATTGGGTATGATGATGATGAAGATGAGCTGGATGATAGAAAGAAACAAGAGGGGTAATTGGGTTAAAAGTAGTCATTTCCTTTAAGATTGTAGACATGAAGTCTTGTGATGATTCTCAGGAGATAATTCCATCTGCCACCTGTTCCTCCCAGGAAGTGAATTACATGCTTCAAGCCCTCTGGAACTCATTGTAAACATTTCCATCCACTCTGACCATTCTTGATGATGATGAGGAGAAAACATGGGACGACATTCGGACAATAATATACCAAAGTTTATATAGGAATTATAACTTTTACTACTGCATTGTTGCACTCACAATTATGAATGAATTTATTTTAAAATATTAAACAACATCCTGTGTTATGATTATGATTATGATTGAGCAATAGGGATGTAAGATACCGGCGATACCACCTATGCGTCTTACGTTTAGCTTAATTTTAAAATTCATTATGAAAGGACGACACGTTCGGAGTCATTAATCATGAAAACTTGTTACCGAAAGGTTTATCAAGTAATAAAAAAAAAGTGTTTTAGTTCTAGTATTGACCATCTGGGATTGGGAGCTGGAGCTGGAGAAAACGTAGTATGGAAATGTGGAGCATATTTTTTGAGAGGATCTGTATAATGTAATTTGAATAAATCTTTTATCTCCAGTATCATTAACAGAGTTATGGAGGAGGACATGGAACTTGGTTAAATCGTAATTAATGAGCACGGGTTATTAATTTAATTGGGTTTTAATTGCACACGGGAAGAAGAATATTACCTATTTAGATTATGCTCTGAGGGATTTTGTATTAAAGGGAGGTGTGAGTCTGCGTTAAGTTATATTCCCTTGGTGGTTATCTAGGCACTTAAGGAGAGTTTAAAATATTTTTTCTTGAAGCAGGTTCTAATATATTATATTATTCTCCTAAGGAAAAACGGAAAGGCTGGGAGTCAGGGAACTAGGATCGGGAGTGTAAGTCAATTTATTTAATTATATTAATTAGATGTTTAAAAGAACCTTAATGTTGCTTTAAAAACAATAAACAAACAAGCTAGGCTGACTATTAAAAGCTATTATCCTTTTTGAAGGTTAGGATTAAACTATAATACTCTGAGATGTCCCCATCCCTCTATCCTAGTTGAATACCCGGGCAATCCAATTAAATATATGTATATTCGTGCATTTAAAAAAATCCTTAATTCTTACACAACCAAGAGGATCTCTGATTTTTAAATAGTGTAAATGTATTTTCCAATTTTTTTCAAGTAATAAATCCGTTGAGTAATTAGTATATGAGATATTAATCTTGAGATAATTGTAGATTGAGTGGTCTCCCGTATAATTGTAAAATTTGACATATTTTGAACTTAATTACGCATCTTAATCTTGGAAAATCGAATAATGAAAAATTACTGGGTGAGTCCTTTGAAATTTTTGAAAGCATTGGTTCCTACAATTTTCCTGGGGAAATCATCGATGGGTGGAATGAATTGAAACTTTAGAACCCGTGACTGCCCTACTTTTAAGGATACAAGAAATTCCCAAACGACACTAATCCAAATACTGAAATTAAAGACCCGGAGGAGATCGAAAGGTGTCAGCAGAATCCAAAGGCAGTAAAACTCAATCTCAAAGTTCAATAGCTTATGCAAATGATTAATAAATATCTAACATTAACATTAATTAATAATTACATATGCCATATGGGGTGAGGGGTGCGGGTGCTGTAGATTTGTGAAATACAATATCATTTATTTTTGATAAGGGGCTGAACCCACTTGTTGGGAATAAAAGAGACGAACGTGTTCAACAATTGTAGGGAAATGT
Source organism: Agrenia bidenticulata (assembly GCA_034694785.1). Lineage (NCBI taxonomy): Eukaryota > Metazoa > Arthropoda > Collembola > Entomobryomorpha > Isotomidae > Agrenia > Agrenia bidenticulata. The sequence goes on along the minus strand of JAQFYM010003081.1, from coordinate 9,741 downwards.
AATTTAATAAAAGAAAAGAAGGAACCAGTTTTGTGTGAAAGAATAAAAATTGATGTTGAATTTAATGATTACGGTTTCCCATAAATCTCAAAGGTCATCTCTTCGGGGGTTCTCTTATTCCTTTTGTGTGTCAGTCCCTTTGCCAGGCTTGTGTGTTAAGGTTATCCTTGATTTTGTCAATTAGCATAAAGTACTAGCTAAATTATGGAAAATTTTATGATCCAATGGAGTGAGTACAGGGCATTTCAAAATTGTTCCGAGAATCTTGGAAATTCAATTCGGAGAGATTTCTTTAGTGATGATGTTCATTGTTCTGTTCCCGTACCGTAAGGTGTATAGAGCTCAAAGCTCATTTCAACAGCAAGAATTGATTTGATAATGTTGTACTTTAGTAGGTTCGTTAGACACAATTGGCCTTTGCATTGATGACTTTGATACTCGAATCCGAGTATTGGTAAAGCCTGAGTAATCCCATTTCGTTTTAGCCAACTGTGTGAGCTAACTGCAGACTTTCGTTAGTAATATAAATATTAGGGGGCTGCGGATATCTAATGTGTAGATCCAATCGATGAAAAAGACGAATCAATATTATTTGCAAATTTTTGAACGCATAAAATAAGAAAATATCCGCTGACAATTTATTATTGATTAATATATTATCTTGTGACGTTCCTAATGACACCAGTCAGTCGCGTTTCTCCGATGTAGTTCATTTCGGGTGAATGAACTCGTTCCTCGCTTGACCTTTTTACGGCCCTTAATTTCTAATGATCCCTTTTAGACGTTTAATAATTCGATTTACAAGTCCCCAACTTAATTAGTACTTGCTAATTGACTTATGATTTTATTCTTACACGTTTGAAGTTTAGTATCTTAGGGAAAATTAGACAATTGACTTCTCGTGAAAATTGCGACTGAACTCTCTGGTTCTTGAATTTGACTAAAGCTCTGCTATATTTGATGAATACCGAGGTCAAGTATTAGTAAATTTAAGTCAACATTACTATCCTTTCATGTTTTTAATATTCGTATTGTACTTTAGGGCGTTGACACAAAATAAATTGTAAGAGCATTTTTGTCAATTACTAAATGACTCTTTCGAGAAGGCATAGATAGCCTGGCCGAATGTAACTTTTTGTTGTAGTCTCCTAAACACCCAAGGTGTTCCTCTATAGCCCCAATACTACAATAATTACTAAGAAATCAATGGCTAACATATTTTCAATAAATTCTCAATCGGCCCACAATTCTGAGTTCCAACCCCTTCACGAAGAACAGTTTCGAAAAACCGAAAACGAGCTGATAGATTTGGGGAAATGGGCAATAATCAGTCTAAAGATACCCGGGTACTTTCCACTTCGTATAGCGTCAGCTAAACCGACGCTGGATAACTCCAAGCATCTCGAAGCCTTTGTTTTCGACCACAGTTTTGTCTATACTGTCATCTGGAGTTTAGCCAGTATCTTTGTCGACTGCATTCGACTCTATGTGGGCTATGATTTAATTGTTCAGTTAGGTGAAGCAGATGGTAGACAAGTGTTTTCGGAAATTGGAGACAAATTTGTCTACACTTACAATGGAATATTTCTAACCATTGTGAGTACCTTATTTAGGTTTGCGTTCCTCATATGGCACAAAAGAGTTTTAGAATTTTGGAAAGGCACTGTGACTTTGCTCACGGGATTCGAAAACGTCGGACTTTTCAGGACATCGAGTTATTTCCTTGAAATCAAGGAAACAATTAAAAAGCAAGCGATTTTATTCTGGACGTTTGCAGCCTTGCAAATCTTACTGGGGTTCTTGTACCTAGCGTTCCTTAGGAATCTTACAGAAGTTTTAATGCCTTTGATTTGGCTAGTTAGTCTACTTGTTATTTATGTCCACGTAGGGTTTGTTATCTGGGTTGGGTTTTTTATCAAAATTTACATTGCATGTTTCCGAACCATTTCCAAAGCGATTCGGGATATTGTTAACAATGAGACGGAGACCTTTGGCAAATTGACAAAGCTCAATCATTCGTATTCAGTGTCTCAGGACAGGCTTTTGAAGTTGTTGGAGGTTTACGAGTCGACTTGCGAGCATATTGAGAGATTCAATAGGTTCTATGGCCTTCCTGTCATAGTCGAAGTTTTGATTTGTATTACAAACTTGCTGGCATTTGTGTACACGATTAATAAGTTATTAGTAGAGATTGGGAAGCACCCTTGGGAATTTAATTTCCTATCTGCTTTAAGGATCCCACCCCAGATGTTTTACGTTGTGAGGCTTGTGTTTTTAACGACAGAAAGTGGTTTAGTGACTGAGGAGAGTCTCCAAGTACTGAGGAGTTTACAGAAAATGCCTTCATGGATTGTGGATGAGGATATGCAACTTCATACAAAAGTTTTTACATATTTTTTATTGATTGATAATGTTTTTAAATGGTTGCTTATAAATGTAATGACGATTCTGTGTTTATGAAAAGATTCAAACTCTCGTGGTGAGGATGTCGATTCACCAGCCAGGGATTTCTCCTGGAAACTTCTTCCCCTTGAATAAGAAGGTTTTGGCTTATGTAAGTCGCCTTATTAAAGATTCAAAATATATCATGCAAATAATTCATGGGAAAAGAATGGATATAATTATTATTTGTAAATTTTTGGGATTTCTAGGTTTTTAGTTTACTGATGACATACGTCATTGTTCTTGGAGAGATTCGAGAGGAAGATGAAGGTAGAAGTTTCATTCGGTCACTAATTCGCTCTTGTAAAAAGGACATGTGAAATAAAACCAATCCATTTCGATTTTAATAATTAGTACATAATTACTCATGTGAGTAAGAAAATTCATTTAAAGCTGAGGCAGTAAGAATACTTAATTTCAAGACTTTGAAGCAAGTTGTGCTAAAAATATCAACGATCTATTTGATATACACGATCCATTATCAACCCAATTGACATTTTTCCTATCTGACTCCAAGCATACAAAATTTTGTAGACCTTATTAATGGAATAGGTTTGTGTAGGGTGTGTCTATATTTGAATTGGAAATTGGAGACTAATAGTTTACGAAGCTTTTTAAGAGAATCAGATGGCTTACACAAATTAATATTTTATAGTTGAGCTTAAGGCCTGTATGTGTGCACCAATCAGCAAGTTCAAAGTACAAGGACTAGACCTGCATTTCTGATTAGTCTAAATCCGTGCAAACGTGTTCAATTTTAAAATGTCTGCCCCAAAACACAAACAAGTTGAACGACTTGATACTATCATTATTGAAAAGCTAAAATGGTCCATAAGGTGCGCCCAGAGTTTTGGTTACTTTCCGTTTTCAATCCAAGAAATAAAATCTTCCGCCATCACCCGTTCCAAACTGACCTCTCACATCTTCTCATTTCCAGTTTTCATGTCATTTTCCCTCATTTGCATATCAATATTCCTGGAACTCGGATTTTTCACAAGTCTCCAAGATATTCGAAATTGGCTTAGTCTGTATAACCGATCTCAAGGGAGGAACACGAATTACTTTGTGTTTGTATTGTGGCTAAACCATCGAATACTTTACACTTCAATTGGGAAAATCTGGATCTTTGTGCAGCGAAAACAATTTATAAACTTTTGGAATCATTATCAAGACATGTTAACAATCCTTACTACACACTTGCCCCCTGATATTTTAAATTCTATCGATCGTGATGCTATAAGGCGGAGAATGCTTCTGCAAATATCCGTGGCATTTATTGTAACAATTTATCTGAGCATAATTCTAATTGTGCACATGGCTACAAGCCATAATACCATCATGGTGAATTTACTTGGGACCATTCCACCGATATTGGAGTACTGTCATAACTCATTTGTCTTATTGATCCTCCATTTAATTGCTAGCTACAGGTTAACTATGCAATGTATTTTAAATACATTAACGAACTATCAAACACCAGTGCTGAAAGCTGATGCGACAATGTCAAGTACTCTAGAGCACGTGGAGTCCTCAGATAATGCAGAATGGCAGAGAAAATCTCAGAGCCAAGAGCGAAGGTTATCTTTGATAAGTGATGTCATGCGTTGTTACAAGGAGCTGGATAAGCAGATGGATGAGTTTAATGAATTATTTGGCTTTCACATGGCTGGGATTGGGATCCATTGTATTGTAACGTCTGCGATTACTGGATTCGTATTGATTACATTAATTTTTCAGGAATTGAAGAATCTTTATGCAATCTTTAGTTATTGCTCATCAATAGGGCTCTGCGTTTGGTTGCTGTACTTGATCTGCAAGGAATCGTCGGAATTGAGAGGGATCAGTTTGCGGCTAATGAATGAATTGGGGGAGATCTGTGCGAGGGAGGTTGTGACCAATTCTAAGTTTACAAAGGTTTGTAACCTAACGTTTCTTAATTAAATTGCAAAATTCTATTCATTAATTGATATTTTGGGGTGGATTTAAGATTTCATTATTTTCGAGCCGAGGGTGTGTCAATCCAATGTGCTGCAGAAGCAAATATTTTGAGGTGGACTTAAAACTGTTAACATCGGTACGTCATTATTAGTGTGTTTATAAACAATGATATCTTACAAACATATGTTCGTATAACTACAAGAGATAAATGTTTTCCCATTCAGATACTTGGTACAGTGGCAACATATCTGGTTGTTTTGATACAGTTCCAGAAAGCGGAAACCGCTTAATTGAATGGAACGAGAAAATTGGGAATCAATTCTTTTAGTAGTCCACATAATATTTAATTATTTATGCAGTCAGAAGTATGATATTAGTCAAATTAGTTATTTGTCAATTAGTTTGATCAAAAGCTGGTCATCGATAAGCCTTGTAATGGATGGACTTGCACAATTAAAAATGAACCTCTTAGTTTTAATTGGAAATGATTGGATAATTAATTATGATTAGTTCAAATATAGCAAAGATTATTAAAGCTGATTGTGAGTTAATTAGTTTTTGTCTTGACTAGTTAATTTTTTTTGCTTGTGGACATGAGAAAATATTTGAGAAAAACAAAAGCAAGCAATTGTGTAGACTGTATACACTTTTATTTATGAAGGGCATTCCCTGAAACTCCTTCTAATTTATTAAAAGTACGAATATCTACTCATCCTATATTTTCTATTCTTCATTAATTTCAGCCTATTTAGGTGCAACTCAATTTCATCTGTTTCAGTCACTACCTTAGCTCGTTTGAAAATTTAATAAAAATGGTATCAAGTAAATCCCAAGATTCTGAAAAATTGGATTGCTTCATATTCCAAACCTTAAAATGGGCTTTAAAATCAGCTCAGGTAGTTGGCAATTTCCCATTCTCATTCGAAGAAATCAACCAACGTCCAACCCGGTTTAACCTATCTTCCAAGATCTTATCCCTCCCTGTCCTCATCTCTTCATCCTTCGTACTTACTTCAATCCTAGTTATCATTGCGTACTTCACCCAGCTTCAAGCAATTGAAAAGTGGCTCCTCGAAGGCAACCAACAACAGGGAAATGAAACGCGCATTATTGTCTACGGGCTTTGGACAATAGTTCAACTGCTCGGTCCGTCATTCGTAAAATCCGGGCTGCTTCTAAACCGAAAAAAAATCGAGATATTTTGGGAACATTTCCAAGCAATGGTCATATCTGTCACTGAGAGCCTGCCCCTGGATATCATTAGTACAATTGATCGGAGGAATATTAAACGAAGAATGACCTTTCAATTAACGTTGACATTGGTCTTTGCGACTTACCTTGGAATTGGCATAGTGATCTACATGACTTTCAGTCCAACACCTTTTGTCGTCGGGATCGTTGGGAGTGTTCCAAATATTCTAGGCTATTACCATTCCGGATTTACCTTGTTGCTACTGCACTTCATTGCAAGTTTCAAAATCCTTATGACCTGTATTTTAAACACGGTCAGAGACACTGCTAACCCAACTCCGGAGATATTTTATTTTCCGAATGTTATTAACTTGAATAGGAAGACAGACCTGGCACTGAAAATACTGGGACCTACTATAAAGTCAGCTCGCTCCCCACCCTTTTGTACATGGATTTCGAATCAGGGCACAAATAAATTGACTAAGATAAATAGACTGATAAGCTGTTATAGAGAGCTTGATCAGACAGTGTGTGAGTTTAGCAAGCTGTTTGGGATGTTCATAGCAGTGGATGTGATGCATTGTATTATGCAGTCCGTGATGACGGCGTATGTACTAATTTCCGTAGGTGTCAGAGAACCGATTGATTACAATGCGGGTCTATGCTGTGCGTTAGCTATGGCGATGAACTTTTGGTTGTTTTATTTAATTTGTAAGGAGTCGAATGAGTTGAAGGAGATGAGTTTGAAACTTATGAACCAATTGGGAGAAATTGCTGAGGAGGAGGTGGTCAATAATTCCAGATTTACGGAGGTTTGATGTGCTAATTTTTTAATTAAGTTTTGAAAGACTTGTGTTCATTATTAGTGTTATTGAGATAAATATAATTCCTCTTGGCAGGTTTCATTGTTTGCAATTCGGGGTTATGCGAATCTCATGTGTTGCAGGAGCAGCTTTTTTGATATTGACTTGAAGTTGATAACATCAGTATGTTATTAAATGTTATTATCATCATTCAAGTGCTTACCACATTTAATGAGAGAAACTAATCATTTTTCATATTATAGATCCTTGGCGCAGTCACGACGTATTTACTGGTTTTAATCCAGTTTCAAGTTGGAGACTCGTCTTAACTGTTTAACAAATAAATATATGCATCTTCTCATTATGTGTGATAATGAGTAGTACACACTATCTGCAATCATTACAAGTTATTACTAATCAATAAAATATTGCATTGTCCACAAATTGATAAAAGCTTGTGACACAATCACTAAGAATCAAAGGCACCAGTATGTACTGATGACAGTTTGATATCTTATCTACTTTTAACTGACTCTCAGTTGACAAAACTCTGTATTTTTATTTCATTGGGAATGTGAGGTAAGAAGCGCATTTCACATCAAGAGCGATGGGAACAATTCAAATTTGTTTCCTATTGGGACTTCTTTCGCAATCTATACTTTCGAATGCCCTAGAGCAACGAGAGTCCTTTATTGACCCCGGAGTCATTTTGGTAGAGCGGTGGGATGGATGGGGCACTTCCTTGGCTTGGTGGGCGGATATTGTAGGGGGATTGGAGGAAGATGTCATCACCTCAGTGACTAGAGCACTTTTTCATGTAAACTTCAGCAACTCTAGAGTGTGAACTTAATACTTTTAAATTGACTAAAAATGTATATTTTGAAACAGGCCGACAAACTGAACTTCAACATAGTTCGATACGTGATCGGAGGGACAACCCCAAACAAAACAATTGCATATCCTTGTGGAGACTATCGCCCGGGAGCAGCCACCGAATCTTACAAAGATGGCCCTAGTCCTACCAACGACTACGATTGTAAATCAACTTTTGACTCTGCACTCAACGTATAGCATAAATTTTGGTAAGATCTTATCGAAATAGTTGTATTTATTATATTTGATAGGGACAAGGGATCCACGCCAACGAGATATCCTCCTGAGAGCTAAAGCCCTTGGTGTTAATACATTCGAGGCGTTTTCAAACTCACCTCCTCAATGGTAAACATATCGAACTCCGACTAAACTTATCGAAACTCGTTTTGTATAATCATTCTAAACTTTACTAGGATGACGATAAGTGGATGCTCGAAAGGTAGTCCTAATGATTTCCTCCTTCACAATAATCTCCTTCCCGAAAAGGCTGACGAGTTTGCAGACTATGCCACGGAAGTCATCCTCCATTTCAGAAATACTTTCGGAGTGACATTCACAACCTACGCCCCATTTAACGAACCGTTTGGCCTTAGAGGTATTGGCTCATGGTTCGGTCAAGCGTCTTCCCAAGAGGGCTGTAATATGAACAGAACTGTAATGACCGCTGTCGTTCGAAGTGTTCACAAGGCTATTACTGAGAAAGGGATGGATTTTTTAAGCATAACGACGGCAGATGAGACTCAAATTAATACAGCCCTCCAGACTCAAGAGTTCCTTAATAAACAAGGGCTATCGAGTATGATTTCCAAAGTAAACGTTCATGGGTACTGGGACTTGATTGGAAGTCGACGTGACCTGCTATCTATTTTGTGTCACACAGAAGGCCAAAGGCTTTGGATGGATGAGATGTACGTTTAGTGTATGGATTAAATTACTAAACTAGTTAGGTCTGTAATTATCCCTTTTCTTTGTTGAGTAGGGGGTGGGGAGAAAGTTCTGTTGGAAATATGACTCAAGGACTTCTTGTGGCCAATACGATTGTTAAGGATGTAAGAAATATGCTTCCATCAGCTTGGAGTACGTATTTTGATTTATCATAATTATTATATGGTATTTGATTGATTAATTTAAATTAGCGGTTGTAAATATTTCGAATCATTTTTGAAAAGTTTATTGGCAAGCGGTGGAGGATGTTGGCTCCTGGGGACTCATTGGAGTTCCTTATAGTGGAAGCGAAACTGTGGAAGACATCCGCTTCAACTCTGGATATTATGCTATGATGCAGTTTAGTAAATACATTAAGCAAGGTAACTCACTAACTCTATTTAACTTTTAGTAATTACTTGCCCCTAACCTCTACTTGCAATATAAATGTAGTAAAATTGTCAATCCATCATGGAATATTATGCTTTACCAGGTTTCAAAATAATTGTGGCAAGTGATAAAGATTCCATCGCAGCTATGGACGAGAAATTAAACACTTTGGTAAGAAAAAACAATAATTTTTATTGAAATAAAAATTCAAGCGGGCCTAATTTACTATCGTTCTCATGCTAGATTATTGTAACGATAAATAACGGGTTATCTCCAGTGTCAAAAAAAATTGACCTACGACTTTTCCCCGTTCTCGGAATAGTCAAAGCCACCAAGACTTCCGCAAACCGGACAAATGTTTTCGAAAATAATGTGAGCATCGATAATGAAAAATTCCTCCACGTCGAGACGGTCGCAGAGTCCATAACCACTATAGTGATCTCTAACATCAAATTAGTAGATGAACAAATGGCCAACCTCATTATTAACGGAGATTTTGAAAGCAAAGATCCTGCAGAGATTGCTAAGTGGAGCCTTGAGATTGGAGACGCTGCGGAAGGAGGCTTGAATTCAAAATTCCCATGGCGAGGTAATACAAGTGGATTTCTCGGCGTCTCTGCCGGCAATACTACCAAAAGACGATTGACCCAGGTGATAAAAGTTCCGAAGGATAACAAGACGTCGTACCAACTGTTTTTGACCGCTTGGTGCTCTACGACTGGGGTGGATACGAGACTGAGTTTGAATATTGTTGTACTTGGTGTTTCAAAAGAGGCTGTAGTTTCAGGAGGGTTAGAAGGTTATAGGATGTATGACCTAACTTTAAAAGCTAAGGGTGGCGATGAGGTCAAAGTCCAATTTGATTCTTTTTCAGGACAGAGTTATATTGATAATGTGGTTTTACATTATGTTGAGGTTGAGCCGGACCGAGAAGGGCAAGTAAGTGGTGGCATTGACAAGGGAATAAATTATGTACTAGTTCTAGTAATGATCGTAATTAACATGTATTGAGGACTTGATCTTAATTTTAAATAACGAACTCCTTGTAAAAATATCTCGTTTAATAAACCGTTCAACGAAATAGTAAAGTATCGACTGTTTTAAGTAGATGTCAATTTTCTGGTCTCAAAATGACCTTTGACCCTGATATCATATGCTGTTTTGTGCACCATGATGTATT